>LPNX010155488.1:0-26712 GCA_001517045.1 Pseudotsuga menziesii
CGAAAGAATGAACTTTTTGATGTTATTAGCAATTACATTTGGTCCTTACTCATATTATAACTTTAACTTTATTAAAATAAACCTTGTAATGGCTATTTGTCTTACCACAAGTGACAATGAGAGTATTTTTGCTTCAATTATATTATTACAACTTTCTTGTCTAAGTTTGTCATGCTTTAATGTGATTTATGTTTTAGTTTCTACAAGTAATGAAATTACAGTAATTTTATTATAGCAATGAAATTACATCTGCAGAATGTATGAAAGCATACATTTATAATAATAATAATAATAAAGAGCCTTACAACTCCAGGGTACCTGTCAAAAAATATATCCATGGGGTTTTTCCATATATATATATGTCTACTTCTATGTAGTTTTTTTAAAATAAATGCAGTTCAATTAAAAAACAGAGTCATCTTTGTGTCTCTAATAGCGCTGCAAATATAAACTATTGAGACCAGAAATCCATAGTGTTGGTGTGAAAAACGTCATGAGTATGTTTTTATATATCTTGTAGATCCATGAATGGTCTGTGATAATGCTCAAAATGTTCTCCTGCCACAGTTTCCAAAATCTTCCAAAATCCCTATCCAGGCTTTAACCCTTCCTCGGAGAGTTTTTCTGCTTCTGAATTTCTTTCCCTGTACACATGAAGAAAGATTATGGAGTAAAATTTTCCATAAGTTTGAAAACTTATTCAAATATAGGTCAGAGATTTAAGATTCCACACTTCTAAATTTTATTGACCCAGTTGATCACAACCATTGAATCCCCAAAAATCTGAATGTTTCTACAATTTTTTTCTAAGGCAAAGCAAGGAAGGAGCTTAAGCGCAAGTAGTTCTACAAAATTATTTGTCCCCTTACCTAGCCCCATTTGAACATGGAAGTAATGGTGCTGAGATAAGAATAGGGATGCCCCTGCCCCCCCCCACCCCCCGCCCCCCAATTAAGATCCTGAGAGGCTCCGTTAAAGAAATCCCATGGATGAGTATAATTTATTTGTTCCTCTGTAATGGAAAACACCACTAGAATGTCTTTAGATTGAGGAAAATATGACAGAGTATCAAGCCCCTGTCTGGAAATGATATATGGGGTGGATGCTTTCTCCTTAAAGATGGTTGAGTTTATATATATATATATATATATATATATATATATATATATAATTGAAAAAAAAAATCTAAATAATGGACATCTTGATCTTACTAGTAATTACATTTGGTCCTTACTCACATTATAACTTTAACTGTGTTAAGAAAACTCTTTCATTCACTACTCGTCTCACACAAGTGACAATGAAAGTACTTTTGTTGCAATTGTATTATTACAACTTTCTTGTCTAAGTTTGTCATGTTTTAATGGGATTTATATTTGTTTTTTATAATGAAAACCCAACAATCCATGACTACAATGACTAAATACACTATCGGTTAACAACAATCAATGACTAAGAAAACTATTAAATATACTACCAAGATGATAAATTAGAACAACCAATAAATCACTAAATTTTTCTAATCATAATTAGTCATGTTATGAGTGAAATACATTAAACTACTAATAGTTGTGTGACCAAATTTAGCCATTTATATGCAAATTTTACTAGTAGCACCTATTTAATTAAATTTGTATTTATTCTAGTCCAAGTCCCTTCGAAGAAAGTAAAAAAAACTTTCTAAACCCCAAAATTAAGGTTTCGAAAGTGCAAAATCTGGTTCCAAATGTGGCAATTTCAGGTTCCAAAAGTGTATTTTTTCGTTTGATATTGCCACTATTGAAATTAGTTTTTGCACTTCGCCAATGTGATAATGACAGTTTTGGAACTTGTTTTCACTTTAGAAAGGTTGTTTTTTACACTTTCAATACTTAAATTTGTGATTTAAAAAAACAATTTTGGCACTTTCAAGTTCTAATCTTGCACTTTTGAAAAACAAATTTGGCACTTTATAACAATTACTATAATCACACAATTGAATATACAAAATTCCAAAGACTTTATCTGCGACAAACAAAAATAAACTATATTATTTAACAACCTAGTTCCATACTTCTTAGAATAGGCCTCACATCGCTGACACCATTCAAGTGCAGCAAGCAAGGTCATAATCGATCTAACAAGCCTGTGTGCCATTGGCATTGTTGCAAGTATAATTTTTTGTTATAATACATTTCCCTTCTTCATTACAAATCTTTTTTCTTTTGATTCTTCTATATTCACTGTATTTTTAGGATCATAACCATTTATCAAAATTTCTCAAACTTTATTGGAAGGTTTGAGATATACATAAGGATTCCTGACAGCATCATAACCCTCTCTTCCCTTCCAACAACAATCATCTTGTGTTAATATAATTCTAAAATGTTCCATTTTCAATCTCCTTATTTAGAATAATAATGGAAAAAACTAATCCACATTTTTTTGTTGTTCAAATGTCCATATACCAACTTTGAATATACTAAATCAATTTTAAAAAAAACTCTAAATCCTGGACACATAAGATAAATCTTTGTTCTTGTTTCGATGTCTGGAGATCCGAGCAATATCAAGTTCTTTTGTAATGAACTTATATGTATTGCATGTAACAAAAATCCATTGAATAATCAATCATTTTCCTACCAATCCTCTATTTGTAAACAAAATAACACAACATACAACCCAATCAATAATTGTATTATACATTTCAATGTTTCTATTTGTATATAACAAGATTACAATGTATACTTGTATGATATGCAACTTTTGAAACAAATCACCGCATACATGATATTACGTCCATTCATGAATTGACAATATAAATATGAGGGTTGTCAAAAGATAAAAAAATATTTTTACATTGTCAAAGTTTTTGAAGTATACAAAACCCATTCAAAACAGCCATTAACTGTTCTCCCACTAAATTAATTGTTGTCTCAGAAATGTCATCTAAAGTTGAATGTTTTTAGCCAATGTCCCATATTCGAAAGAGGCCATAGTTGATTCAAAAGAGAACTCACCATTGTTTTTATAGTTATTTCTCTTTCTTGTGAACCATAAAATGTCCAACTTGATGGCATTTTCAAGCAGTTATCGTTGCTATTATCTTCTAAATGATATTGGCATTCATATATAAGCAGCGTGTCTATTTTTTTTATATATATCTTCATATTGGATAAATACATCCTTCAATGACTTTTTGTATCTATATAATACTTCACCAATATATGCATACATTAAGGAATTATAAATAGTATGTTTACATTGCTCTCAACCCCAAATGAATACAAAGAACGAAGATGAAATATTCGACATATTTGAGATGTATATTTGACATATATATTGACTTTGTTATAAGCATTCATGTATATTATGAATTTTCATATCACATTTATGTTGATCATGGTGTTTATAAAATGTATTATGTATGTTAATGATTAATGTCATCTATGCCAATTCTCCATGTCTCACTTAGTTAAGGTGTGGGTGTCGCTTGAAAGGAAACTCGACTTCAATACCCTTAGGGGTGACTAAGTTCGGAGGAGAAACCAAAACATCGAGACATGTTAAGGGTTGGTGTAGTCCAGGCCAATTGCAATCCTCGGGTGATTTTGACAGCTTAGATGCCCCTGGGTTTCAATTTCTTAGCCAACACTTGAAATCCACTGGCCCCGAGTGAAGGGAATTTCTAATAAAAAAGAAATAATGATTAGCATCTTAATGATTTCTCTACTTCAAAATCAAATTTGATATGTATCACTGATTTAAATTAAAGATGCCATATAATGTTTAATTGTTGTAATTATTGAATTTTATATTCATGCTCTTTGTTTCTATAATTATTCAAGTTTACTTGATTGTGAAAATAATGAATAAGAAGTTATTGTGTGTAATTTTCATTCAGACTTTTCATTGATGGGAGCCTAACCTCGAAAGTACCAGAGAGTTGGATTCATGAGAATTGAACCTCTGACCTCAATATCAACGGTGTTTGGGCTCGTACTCCAACCAACTGAGCTACCCCTCGGGGATTCAATGGAATGTAGTTTGTTAAGGTAATATTTTTTTATTCCATATTATTTACATATCAAACCTTGGGATAACATGGAGAGAGTGTTATGTGACTAAATTAAAATAATTTTTTAATCAACTATTTTTCTATAATGACAAAATATTAAATAGATAAACACATCACACATTAAACTAATTTTTAATTAACTAAAATGAAAAAGTTTTTATAATAATTAATAAAATATTTAAATGAAATACAACAATGTTTAATACCAATGGCAAATATTTTTTTTAAACAATGAGGTACAAATTATATATGATACAAGTTACAATATTTTTTTGGTAATATGTATTTAAAATCTCCAAAAACACTTAAAATTATAAGTACTAGTTAAAATGATGTTAAAAAATATTTATAATTTATATAATATGAAAACAGATTTATTATTTATATAATATTAAAACATATTTATTAATGAAATAAGATTGTAGGTAATGGAGAACAACCCCATATATTAAATAATTTGTTTAAATGATATGGCTATTTATTTGGTGTCTAACTAAGTTAGGGTATGCATATAAAGTTAAAAAGGAATAAAATGGCTATTTTTTCCATACGAGATTATCAAATCTAACATTTATTTGTATTTTTAAGGATCTCATCATGAAAGTTAATATACTATTTTTTTTTCATTTTTGATTTGTAATTATTTAATGTTATTGTAAAATGCAAAACCTTTTTTAATATGAATTATTTGTTATGTAAGAAGAAAGCAAGGATTTTTATTTTGCAAAATTTGAATTTAAATGTGTTTTAATGGTAGTTTTGATAATATAAACTAATTCAACATCATCAAAAATCTTCTACACATTCAAAATTTTAGAATTTGACGTTTGTAACCAAGAATTTTTCAAAATCGTGCAAGAAAAATCAAATATTTCTGTTAGAAAAGTCTAAAATTTAGACTATACAAATAAAATATATAAATCAAACATGTTTACAAACTTGATTAAAAGAACAAACATGTTTACAAGTTTTTTTTTAAATAAAATATATATTTTTAAATTATTATTAAATAATTATACTAAATGTTGATTGATTTAGATAAAATTGTATTTTTAACTAACATTTTATTCCTCCAACTTTTTATTTATACAGTGATAACATCATAGATATTAAATTACTAAAACAATTCTAACTAAATCAAATTTTATTAATTTTTAATATTAATTTGTTTGATTAAATATTTTATCAACTCTTCAAAATTTTCCAAGGTTTTATGTTAAATATTAAAAGAAAAATTAATATCTTTAAGTACTTAATTTTATTTTCTTAACACGTGGCATTACATTTATATCGTAAGGTTATCAAAATGGAAGGATGATTTTCATTATTATTTTTTTATTTGGATTTTACAAAATAATTTAATTCATTTTTAATGGTTAAAAATGGTGGTTAACTTTTCATTTCCAAAGTCATAAAATAAATAAAAAATACAATTGGCTAATTATGGATAACAATATTAAAATGATACATCCACAATATAAATGTCGAAATAAAACATGTACATATCACTCTATGTTTCCATAACCTCAATTATTTCGTCTCTTGGCACTATAGTATTGTTGTTCTCAAAAAGATGTTTTGATCTAGGGTTCTCTATTAATACAAACCACCAATTCCTAACCCACACATCTAGGTTAAAAACACTTGGGTGCATTGTTATGAGAAAACATAAAGATCCTTTGCAAAACATAGTTGGCTACAACACTCTAGCTACGACAGCTACAAAAGGCATGTTGCAGCTTATTGCTTATATGTCAAGAAATATAGATTGGTTCTTCATGGTTTTTGGTGGAGAGGGACACCAAAGTTGGACAAATACACCCATTATGACCATGGAACTAAGGTTTTTGCTTACCTATGACCATGTATTAATCCATTTTAATAATGCTTATGTGCATGATTTAGACCTAAGATGTTTTCCATTGCATTGTTTTAGTATTTCACTTGAATTGATGATTAAACTGTAGAAAAAGAACATGTTTACATTTATATTTAAAAAATGGATTAGTTTGTTGATTGTTGCAAAGACAACTACCACTCATTGCAAAGCAGTTTGTTGTTGCAGAACAATCTATTTGTTGCAGAAGTTGCAAAAGTTAAGAAACCAACGCTCAAAATTCGTATAATGTGCCATATTTTGAATTTTCAGGGATAAGATTTCAACAATAAATTATGCCACGGATCTAGGAGGATCATCAACTATATTGTAACTCTTGATAATTATATTAGTTTTAAATAGTTGGCAAAGATCTTGGAGTTCAGCTTTGAGTTGTTTTTTAGAACCTAATATTTAACAAATTGTCAAAACCACTTAGGGATATTTTGGAGCTACATTTATTATTTGGTATCTTAGTTTCAAGTGAAATTAATGTATAAAAGAGAGTGTTTTCTCCATTCTATGGAGAGGAATATTAGAGCATTTGACTAATTTATGATGGAATAGATTATTTCTCATGATATTTTGTGTTGAATTTTTTCAATGTGGTTCACAACTGAAGATCGAGATGCGACATCCACGAAGAAGCAATCCATGGGAGCCACCCAAAGGGGCCTCACCCTATTAAGCCACTTTAGAGCCTATTCCTAACACCAAACTTGGGTATCTAACCCTAGAGGACCCAAAGAATACAACCATCGACCTTGACCTCATTACGGCTTAGTGCCAAAAGCTCCAACCAATTGAACTACCCCATGGGGCTTGAGATTTTGTGTTGATGTAGATTGTAGTTTTATTATTTTCTCTGTAGTGTACAATTTATTTTATTTTATGATGTTGTAGTTTTTAGTTTGTTGATTTCTTCTTTAGATAAAGAGATTTCTCCACGAGATTAGAGTATTAACCAAAGTAATATTTTTTTTTGTATGTGCAGTTTTAATTTATTTTCACCGAGTGTGGTTTATTTATTTCTGCGGTTTCTTTTTTAATTTAGGTTATTAAATTTTCTTAAGAGTGATTTCATTCAAGTAATTTTAATTTTGTAAGTGTGATATATTTCCTTGCGGGGCATGGTGGGTTTTCACTTCCGCAATGTCATTTCAATTTGTACATTAGTTTTTATCAGACCTTGGGAAGAGTGATTGAGCTAACTCTAATTTATGAAAATGTTGATTGATAAGCCTTCATTATTGAGCCGAGAGGCTCTCTACAGCCCAGTATGGGGGAGATCTTGTAACGTTACGTAACGCTTGTAACGTTACGTAACGCTTGTAACGTTATGTAACGTTACTTTTATTAATAAAATAATAGTTTTTTTAATTATAAAACAAAACAAATGTCGGCCAGAAAAACAACCTAATATGGGGTAGATGTTGTAATCTTCCTACCTAACAAAACAATAAAAAAGTAAAAAATAACAAAACAATAAAAAAGTAAAAAATAACAAAACAATAAAAAATTAAAAAATAACAAAACAATAAAAAATTAAAAATTTAATTATCCCCCCAAAAAATGCGGATCATTAAAAAAACACAATATGGGGGAGATGTTGTAATGTTCCTACATAACAAAATAATAAAAAATAAAAAATAAAAATTGAACTATTTGCAAAAAAATGTTGGCCTTTTAAACAACCCATGGTTTTATTGTATATGGTTTAGGAGGACCGTGCACATGGTTTTAAAACCATGTGCAAGGCCTCCTAAAAAAACCCATGGTTTTATCGTACATGGTTTAGGAGGGCCTTGCAAATAGTTTTAAGACCATGTGCAAGGCCTCTTAAACAACCCATGGTTTTAGGAGGGCCTTGCATATGGTTTTAAAACCATTTATGGGGAGATGTTGTAATGTTCGTTCATAACAAAATAAAAAATAATATTAAATATTATATGTTGGCCATAAATAATATTAAATATTAATAATAAATATATTATATGTTGACCTTAAATAAAGAGATGTGTCTTTTGGTTTTAATCAAATCATTGGTATATATAGGACACACCAAAGTTGATAGCTCGTTGAGTGTAATACTTAAGAAGAGGTTTGCACCTAGAGAGATTTGATCCCTCTCGACTCTTAATAGAACCTAGGATTTGGATCTACGCTGGTTTACGAAGAGACAAACCTTATGTTAATCTTGTTGAGAAAATACTAAGGGGTGTTTCTTACTATAATATTAAGTTGTTTTTCTCACTTTACATTTGAATTGAGCATTTTACATTATTTGTTCTCATATTATATAAATCAATTCAAGTTAATGAATGTAGCCTGCATATACAATGCATGACATCTCACAAGCATTTGGACCTTGGTTTTATAATTAGTGTTTGAACTCTTTAATTACTAAGGTAAAAAAAATACCAACACCAATAAATTTAGGGTTTTGCACCCAAAAATGTCAACAAGGTCAATAACCTCTCCTAGCCTACATCGTCATTGAAATGCCAACTCCCTCTTTCACCAAGAGAGTCATTTCAACAAGAAATATTTGATACCATGTAGAAATTTATTTTTATAGTGAAATCAATGAAATTTAGATACTTCACTTCTTTACTATATGTTTCATGGATCTTGTCTATTTACAACCTTAGGGATGATGTCAAATATTATAAAGCATTAAGAAGTAGTGGATAATATTTTAGTTATAAACAACCCCAATCAACTAGGAAATTTAAGAGAACATATACTAAATGTATGACACAAGTTTCAACCCTCTAAGAAAATATACTGAATGTATGACTCAAGTTTCAACCCTCTAGGCAAATATTATCATGCATAACCATACCTTAAAATCACTTAATGACAACCATAATTACAATGGTGAATTATATCTTACTATATTTAATATCAATGTTAAACCCCTAACAATTTCAGGCTCAAGTTATGGAAAATCATATAAGTGTTGGATATTACCAAACCATGTGGGAAATGATAACTAGAAATCAAATTTGAAATGCAAGAATTTTGGATAGTTGAAAACTTCATATATCTACACACACACACACAAGTTTAAGTTCACGTACATACTATCATATTAAACTCTAAGCTCTCCAAAACCCTAGTTCCATGAAAGATAATCCAACAAGATAGAGTCACACTAACAAGTCCTCTTTGGCCTCCTATAAAGAATCTCCTATTATCCTCCTTAACAAGTACAACTCAGGGTTTCATCTACAAAACCTTATTATTAATTTCCCCTTAGGAATGAAATCATTACCCTATTCTCTAAGAATTCTCTAGAAACCCTAGAACCTCAATACAAGAGAGATAAAGTACAAGGAAAAATCGTTGATATATATATATATATATATAGAGAGAGAGAGAGAGAGAGAGAGAGAGAGAGAGAGAGAGTAGAACTCCTCCTACATATCTAAACCCGAGATATACAAAATAAAATATTTCCAAGCATGATCAATCATGATATCATCATCTCCAATGTTTTGTACCGAAGATCAAACCCTAGTATATTGTAAAATTAATCTCCCAACAATGATGTTTAATTTCCTCTTTATAACTTCTCCTAGGGTTTCCTCGTGAATCCCAGAGCCTTACTTTTATAAGACAAGTACAAGGAAAAGAGTACAATGGTGATGATGAGAATGACTCTCCTTCCTTTATTTATATGAGTAGTGAAGTGTGGTATAATACCCAAGTGGTCCTAGTCCATTGCAAGCAACTTACAAGATGTATGTAGGTTCATACATGTGAAGCGCACCTCCTACAAGTGACAAATTTCAAACTCCAAGGTGAAGACGATCCAAAAACAAGGATCCAAGATAGGGGTGATCCTCATCCAAATTCCAATGCTCCTCCTTCAAGATATCCAATTCTCCAATGCCTCTCATAGGCCATATACCCTCCCAGACCACTACACCTACATGATCACTATCACAATCTAGGCATCCCCAAGTCAACAACATTACTCCATGCATCATCCAAGCTACCCAATGTTATCTAGGGCTTAAAACCCTCCTTCAAAATGTGAAATGATACTCATATAATGTATGGTGTTTTCCAAGCAAGTAATCTCTCCATGTGGCCAACATGGATGTTGTCATCGATCCATATGAATATATTTAACACTACAAGGAAGAATGTCAGTCAAGAATCCATATGAGGTATAGAAATCAATGAATATTCCACCTTCAATGTGCAATTTCATCACAAATCAATCAAGGGATCATCATAGACCCCAGACCCCACATTTCATTAAGAACCCTCAAACATGGTGTAAACAGTTTAGGAGTAACCTGAAAGCTAACATGATACTCTTGTGATCATCCAATACTCATTGCAACAAATTCTCCTCATAGTTCAACTCAATTATTTAGTGATGATGGTGAAACCTTGGATTATCAACCTACTCTAGTTACTCTTTCCTTTAGATAGTTCAAGGCATATACCTAAGCTGGATATCTCAAGTCTTGTTGATGTAATAGGATTTTCATGTTGGTTCATCTGTGTGTTATTAGGAGTCTCCTCCACCTCAAGTGCTTCTTGCTCAAATTGCTTACTAGTACATTTGAACACTATCAAAAGGAATCTTCTCCACCATGGTCCATTACTTAGTGTTATAATGTCCCTCTTGAACTACTCTATCTACCACCTACATATATTTGGATATCAATGTCGTTCATGGATGATATTGATGGTTTAATGAAGATGCAATGTGGAGTTCAAGGGGTGTGATCTAGCCCTTTGCTTAGCATTAAGAGGTTAAGTAAATTTTGTAATCTCATATTGCAATGACTTCTATGTGTGGCCACTTGTGCGTCTTAAGGGGGGGTGTTGGAAATATTGGTGTAATTTGTACATGTGGCAATGACCCATTCATATGCATAATTATGTTCTTGTAATTGTGGATAACTGGTAGCAATGCATGATTAACTCATAGCTCATGAATTGAGAACCAACAGTTCATGGCAAATAACTAGAAGAAAGTGAGATAAAATAATGAATTGATAACCAAGAGTTCATGATAGATAACTAGGAGAATGTGAGATAAAAATAAAAGGAATATAAAAAATAAGGATAGTTGATAAATGGATAACAAGAAGAATGTGGATGATAACATCTAGCTAGGCATGGATAAGTTAGAGTTGAACCCGTTTAATCCAGCCACAAACTATGTGGGTGTGCTAGTTAGATAGCAATTTATATCTTCATGTACTGCCCACATTGATTTTATGGCCCTCCTTCAAAATTTGTAACAAATAATTATAATTTTTTTAAAATAGGTCATGTAATAACTGCACTTTGTGGTAAGCAATGGCATGGTAATGGTAATGTGTAAGCAATGGCATGGAATTCCATCTAATAAAAGTCAAGCTAATGTGCACAAGGTTTAGTAAAACTCCATTTTACAAATGAAAGTTGAGATCATATAAAATTAATGTAGCCACATGGCCACAAATAATAGAAGTAATTTAATATACAATAAATCCAAATCCATACACCCTATGTGACCTATTTAATGAACAAGCAAAATCTTTACCGAGTGCATAGATGTTCCCATTTTTTATTTTTCCATCTCTACACTTCATTGAAATGGCAAGCAAACCATTTTCCAATCGTCAATCCTCATTATTTGCCAGGGTTTGACGGAGCAGTATAAGCGCTAACCAAAACACCCTCGACTAGCGAAAATTTTGTACTGCAATTCGCTCTAAATTGACAATTTTGATTCTTTAAATCAAAATTTCAGTCATCTAGGTTGTTTTAAAATGGTTAATTAATCTAGAGCAACCAAATATGAGTGCTAAAACTAAAAAATTACAAAAATAATAATTTTTTTGAATAATTGTAACAGTTTCTTATCCAAATTTCCCCGAAAAGCGGGGCGATTTGGTTGGTCTTTATCCTACGCGGGGTTTGAGCTGTAAGTAATTATGGAATTTATCAGTGCCATTACGTGTCACGCCTGTCATTTATAATATCATTTAATGTGATTTTTTTTAAGTATTCATTGTGCATAGATTTATGATAACTTTTGTTTTTCAAATATTGCCATGACTTTCGTGTGATTTTCTTTACCCTCTAGGCCTGCCGTTTATAATATCATTTAATGCTATGTTTTCTTCGCATTAAGTGTGCCTAGATTTAGGCTTAAATTTATGTTTTTCTTTTTATTAAACTAATTTTTAATATTTTTATTTAAATTTCAGTTAGGTTTTTATTTAAACCAGATTTAAATCATTTTTTACATAGTAAACTTTCTACCCGACCATTTGCATCGATCGGAGGACCAGCAATGCGTGATGTGAAAGCTCACTTAAGCCAGGTCATCTGATCGGTGCAAATGGTCAGGTAGAAAGTTTACTCCGTTATCAATTTGATGCTCCCAGAAAATGGCATTACAACCACAAATAAGATTGGGATGGATTGCCCCATCCTCGCTGATTTTCCAATCCTCATTATTTGCCAGGAGCATTTTAAAGTAAGAGTTCATGGCATCCCCATAACCTAATTTAATTTATTTTTTTTATAGCGAGGCCTTATAAATCTATTTTTTAATTATATAATTTGGAGATCTATACCCTTATTATATAATTTGGAGATCTCTACCCTTCTTTTCGCTGGCTTTATGAGTAGAAATGAATGCGTAATTATTAGAACTTCTATAATGGAAGGAAATTGCATGGTAACCTATGTAGATGAAAACTGTAATATAGATAGAATTGCAAAACGCAAGGTAGGAGTTGTAGCCATGCTTTTACGTTGGATGGAAGGTGATGCCCAGTGGCATTCTCAATCCACAAGTGTGATGTGGGGATGGGTTTGGTATATAACAATTTAATTTTTAAAATTTCTATATGGTACATTATCGTTGCATTGTTTACAACAAACTTATGTTTATTTATTTTACTATGTATTAAAAAAGATTATGTATTAAAGATTGTATGGTAAATTATGTATTGATTTTTGCATCGTATTCTTTAAATCTCAAATTCTTGATGATCATAGTAGAAGACAAATTGGAGTTTGTTGGCTTTAACATGAGAAAAGCATGTGTAATAATAACTAAAATAATTGCTTACACTATCCTAAAGGTCATAGATTTACTTATTTTTTTAACATTATTAAATTATTGAATTGATTATATACTATGTATGTCCATCTTTTAGCAATGATATATCCCTTAGATAAGAATACTATTTTTTTTTTGAATCGTGAAGCCTTGAATCTTGGTTGAGATGGAGTTTCTTGGAGGGTTTTAGGGTTTTAGATTTTTTTCTAAGGTTTTATTGCTGTTGACATTCCTGATGTTCAGAACGTACTCCTTGATTCATTGAATCTAGCATCTAGGACGTTTGCATTTATTCATGATCTCCAGGTTCGTAACTATATGTTTCTACCTTTTGATTTTTTTATTTGGTTTATCGACTTGGCAGTCTCTGGGAGCGACACGACTTCCGGCTTTCCTGTATGACGTTCAGAGCGATAAAACACTTGGCTCGAACGCCGCCATCTGTTTGCGATGTTGTTAGGGCGCCTCGGGGAAAGAATGTAGGGTTTAATGATTTGGTTCCGCTCGTCAGTTCTGTTTTTCCGTTTAGGGAGGCTGATGGAGTGGGAGAGTTTGCACAGTCGAATGGATTATCCATGAAACTTGACTTCTCCTTACCAGTGGTTGATGGATCTCATGGCGTGTTGGGTGATGCTATCCCGATGTCATCCAGTGATGTGTTTTTTACTACTGAGTCGGAAAGGGGTTCTGTGGATATCTCAGTGCCCGTTGAGGACCTGACGTTTAATCTTGAGCAGGAAATTCACGTCTCGGGGTTTAAGGGAGAGTTTCCTATGAATTTACCTAGTAAAGATTGTGTTTCTCCAGAGGTTGTCAAACGTTTGAAGCGGCCTGGAAAAATAATTAGGAAAGGCAAACCTGCGATGATGGTTGTTGGCGAGGATGTCTGTCTGAATGACATTGTTCTGACTAATGCCACTACTCTGTTGGGCAGATTTGGAGGTCAAAAAATTAGTGCTGATGGTGTTAAAAACTGGGTTGATGGTGCTTGGAATGACCGAATCAGTATGTGCCCGGATGTTTTCATTCTGCCTCGCGGGTGGATTGCTTTCAAGTTTCATTCTGAAGAAGATGCGGCCATTACTCTCGCTGGTTTCTGGAGATGGAAGAACTCGGCTCTGACACTGAAAATATGGTCGCCTTTATTCGACCCGGGAGTGGAAAGGTATGACTTTCTTCCTATCTTGGTTAAGTTACCACACCTACCACACCTGGCTTTTGAATTCTGGTCTGTCGAATTCTTCAAACTAATTGGCAACACCTTAGACATCCTTCTCTATTTCCATGTGATACCACGTGTAGGCTCTCTTTTGCTAAATTTGTGTGGCATCAAGAGATTTTCCAATCTCATATCCCTATGGAAGTTAGCTCTCGAGCCTTTTCAATCTGGAAGTTGGCTTTGGGATGCAAGGCCAGGTGTGGCTCTCTTTTGCTAAAATTGTGGCATCAAGAACTTGTCAATCTCATATCCTAATCGAATTTAGCTCTGTCAGTCTCATATCCTAATGAAATTTAGTTTTGTCAATCTCATATCCTAAAAGAATTTAGTTTTGGAGTTTTTAAAATCTGAAAGCTGGTTTTTGGCTTTGGAGAGCAAGTCCCTGCATTAATGTGATCCTGCCTTGTCTCCTTCATCACTCTAGTTTTGGGGTTCAAGTGCCCTATGATAGCATCCTCCTTCACTTTGGTACAAACATTGTTACCAACAGTTTCAATGCAATGTCTTGTGGTCACTTTTTTAACTTGATGACCATTTAGCTTGTGGTTGTTATTTGTGTGATGTCCATAATAATTACGAGTCTTACTAATACAATATGTTAGTATTTTTTCTTAGTACCAATTACCTCCTGCTGCTACTTACTATTTTTTGGTTTCTGAATTTGCAGGTTTATCTCCTCTGCCTGTTAGCTGGGAACAATATTTGACGGCTTAATACTATCGGAAATCTCAAGGAAATCAATGTCACAGGCTATGAGCTAATCACGGGATATGGAGTTCGTGCATTCTAATAACAATCCACGCTCATAATTGTAAAATCATAATTCAAGCAAGACATCTATTATACAATTAAAGTATCAAGACTCCCAGGTCTTCTAGTCAGTTTTGGACATTAGTGGATAAATTCTAGCATGATTTACTGCAAGCTATACAATTGTTGTTAAGTAGAATTAATGTATATGGAGAGTAGTCATCATATGCTTTTGTATTTGTGGCTGCATATATGAAAATCAATTCAAATTCTGATAAATGCCAATGAATTAGCGATCCTATTCTTGGTCATAATTTTATTATGATAAATGAATTCTCATTGATGTAATGAAGGAGATAGGACCTTGGAATTATTAATTTTTGGCATGTGTATTTAAGATTTATTCATTGCCCATAAAATGTAGGATAATCCCAATAATAAATAGTGAAATTCCTACTGTACTCAATTTCTTCAACCTCACATGGTTCTAATATGATTCTTCACATTAGCATTATATTAATAGGAAAACACAATTTTTGAAGCCAAACCTTGTATATGGCAAGGAGATATGACTGCACTCAGAATTGCTTATTTTAAATTACAAAAATTGACAGTAGACAGATGATAAAATAATGTTTTCAAAGAAAGCACAAGTTTAATACTAATTAGAATGTGCAAATATACACAAATTCACAAGACTTTATCATAATAAATTTTCACGTAAGGGTGTTTCTTTAGCTAATGTAATGCCATTTTTATCTTTGCAAACAAAGCACAAGTTTAATACTAATGAGAATGTGCAAATATACACAAATTCACAAGATCATGGTGTATGTTTAGCTAATGTAATGCCATTTTTGTCTTTTCTTGAATACCTGAAATGAACGTATATATGTAGTGGCATTTGTAATTTCTACCCATCTTCTCTGAATTTCTGAAAATTCCCTTAAAAATGGTTGATTTTTGGAATTTGATGTCACTTTCTTTTTTAAATCGGGCCATTTGCATTTTATTAATTGAACAGGACTAGAAAATATGGATTTTTACTCTTGCTTAGGTGTTCAAGATATTGAATAGAAGAGCAATACTGGTAATGAAATCCAAGAACTGCAAAACATAGCAGTTTGGATTCAATATTAATTAAATGCAAGAATCTTCGGTGTTCAAGATATTGAATAAAAGAGAAAGCAGCACCAAATTCAAACAATAACTTTGAAATGGTGAAACCATATCAATAAAATCTAATCCATCTCACAATTTGTCTTAGATTCATAATATAAGAGAGAACTTGTAAATGCCTTGAACTAAAAATATATACCTTTCTTATGGTACAAAATTCATGATGTCTCAATGGCGGCACGTGGTCTTGATTGTCTTCATCCTGATAATATCCATGATTTTGATTGATAGACCTATTAGAAATAAAAGGACTCGTATATTCTCTTGTGGGCCCATAATCACCATTTGGCATTATGTGAACCAGATGAGGAAGGAGGAGAGATGGGTGCATCGATTTTTGGCTCCCTGAATGTCACTGTTTTCACAAAACAAAACCACAATTTTGTTAACTACAAAGAGTTCAAAATTACATTTTTTCCATATATGCCAATGCATATATACTGAGATAATAATCCAATGTCAAACAAAAAAAAACCCAACAAGAGAACCATGTTAGCTCTCATATGGCCTTACAATAACTGATAAAAACCAGTTTATACATCAGGAAATAAGAAGTATGAATAGCCCAAATATGCATTGAAGATATTAAGAAATATGACCAACTACATCTAGAGCATAGAGTCAATAAATCCCAGCTAGAAGAGGTCCACACAGGTCCCAGAAAGGTCTATGGTGGTGCTACAAAAATTTGTCATTATCCTTCTCTAGAATCCTTACTTCCCCAAAAACCACCTGCAATCCTTTTTTAGAAAGTAAATCTGCGTCTCTTTTCTTCTCCCTGTAAATATGAGAATAGGATAAAGAGTCAAATTTGGAGATCATATTAAGCACACAATTCAAAATTGGTTCTAACAAAGTGATCATGCATCTATGAACTCTTTTGATCACCAAAAAATTGAAGGGAACTACAACTTTTTTCAATAGCAAAGGGAAGGAGAACTTTAAGAAGAAGAACCTCAGCATAAATGTTTGACCTTGTTCCCAATCCGATAGATAAATAGAAACAATGAGTGGCTGAAGTATGAAGAACTACTCCTCCCCCACATATGGATTGAAACAAAGAGTGAACCCTATTTGAAGGTAGGCTATTATTTGTTCTCGGTTGGATCGTATTTAACGTGGATGTCAAATTATGTGATCTATTCTAACTCTTATAATGCCAAAGAACTTGGCACTATTTTACCTATTAGAGCTGTGTTTTTCTTGTTAAATGTTACTAATTTGAAAAAAAATAGGTTTTTTGGACATAAATTTATTTAGATGGCTTTATTTTGTAGGTCTTTTTGCAAAGAAGTGTTTCTCTGGGGTCAATTTTGGTCAGTTATAAACAATTACCAGAAAACCAGTATTATCCACTTTGTCACATGGTTCAAATCTATGTATTCAGCTTGCAGATAAAGTTATAAATATTGTTGCCTATCTATTTGTATCAGTCTATGTTCCACTCATTTTCAACCAAAATATAAATGAAAGATGAGACATGGCGGTGAATCACCATCGTGGCAATGGGCATAGATGAAAATTTGCTTGAAATTGTCAAATCTCCCCCTCCGGGTGTAACATCCCCATGGACAATACATCAAAAATTTATAATTAATCAAAGAAACAGAAACAAGGTGTTTGTTTTGACTGTCAAGATATTTTATTGATCATGCAAATAACCGTAAGTCAAGCCGAAATATATGAGAAACTAAATCAGATCTACTTACTTGAATCCAGGGGAAACACACTTGGAGAATCAACTCCTCCCAACCATAGGAGGCAGCAACTCAACGGTTTGCTCCACTCCACCCCCGAGCTGGATCACCAACCATGCACCAGAACAACAAGTAACTTCCTCACGGCACTCAATCCTCAAAGTCCGTAACAAGCTACAACAAGAAAGCTTCCACGCGGCACTCTCTCTCAAAGTCCGTAACAAGCTAAGCGATGGACTTATGAAATGGGAGAAACACTCAACACATGCATTCGCAGCAAGGTTTCTCCATGCACAACACAGCGTCCCGTGCTATTCCAGTGCACTCATATATATAGCTTTTGCACAGGTCTTATGCCATCCCAATCAAATCTCCAATCAGATCTCTAAATCCCTATGATTTAGGATCTTGTCTGGTTGTTGAGTTTTGGATTGGAATTGATTGGTATCAATCAGTCTAGCTTGCTTACACATGTTCTTTGGTGCCATGGTTGGTGTCCCCTCATGTAGTTGAGTTCTCCAAGTGTCATTTTCTTTATTAATAAATAAATAAAATGTTTGTTTGTGCAAATGTTATTTCGGTCTTTGAGTTTTTATAACTCATTAAAAATAATGATTTTTCAAAACATGAAAAATAAAAGTAATGTCATGGGGGTATTACATTTCTCCCCCCCTTATTTTTAACACCGTCCTCGGTGTTCTTTTTATTCTGAGCTCCCCTGCTCATTCTAGAACATGGAGGGATATGCTTCCCGCATTTTATCCTCCATTTCCCAAGTTGCCTATTCAGGGCTGAAGTGCTTCCATTGCACTTTTAATTGAATGATGGCTTGATTCCAGAGCATACATTCCTTCCCGTCTAGAATGCGGAAAGTTTCGGTCTAGAGCTCGCCATTGAGTTCTACCCGAATCACATCCCGGTCAATTATATGAGTAGCATCATGTATATATATATATTTTTAACAATGAAACATGAAATACATCGTACACTTTTATTTTAGGCGAAAGCGTAAATTGATAGGCTACCATCCCTATCTTAGCTAACACTTCATAAGGTCCACAATACCTTGGTGCCAGCTTGGAACATCTTCTCAAACTCAAAGAACTCTTTTTTGACTTTACCTTCTGATATGCGTGATCTCAACGTTGAACTCTCTTGGAGTTCATTTTAATCTGCGTAACATGCTTCAATGCATACATGTTTAACCATACTCTATTCTCTTCCACATACAAGAAGATAAACATGTCAATCATTATCTTAAGATTCTAAACATTTTACATATCACCCAAGCAGATATCAACATATTACTAATATCCAGAACACGCTTATTATTTCTTCTTCATAACATTATAGGTTCCAGCTTAGTTAAGCCCTTATATAAAAAAATTCAAATACATCACATTGCCTAGCTTCATACTCAACTCCACTCTTCATGCATTTATCTAAGCATTTCTATTTATGTACACACAAAATAAACACAAAATTTTGCATTCAAACAGTGAATGCTTCACATAGCAAAGAACGTACATCTTCGTATGAGAGTTCATTAGGTCAAACTGCTATTAACCTCATACCTAGTTCTTTTATGCAATTCTTTTGAATCGGACTTGTAAACTGAAACTGTGTTGACGAATTCATGTCACCTAATCTAAAATATTTTTAATCTTCCATAATAGAATCCTTTGATTTATAAAATACAACGATCATCCTCCATTTTAAAATGTCAATGATATTCTATAAAATATAGATTCATCCATTGTAACAAAAATCCTTGTTTCCTATTCACGATGACCATTAAACACGTACGAATTCAATACTACCCTTTCACTATCAATTACAATGGTTATATTTGACTAAAGCATTGTAATGACACTTCATTTTTATTTCATCATTTATATTTATTTATAAAGGATAAATAGTTAACACCAAAACATTTCATCTTTACCTTAGCCATTCATCCCAACCCTAAAATGGGTATGATTGAAAGTAACATTGAGCCTTATACCCATATAATGTTATATGACTACTTAAGGGATCAAGACATTAGATTAGAGTTGGCTAGTCAACTCATAACCATCATAAAGAAAAAGTAAGGATACCAAATGCTTCCTTACCATGGATCTCCTACCTTTTCTAGTGACTCCTTCACTACAATCAAAGTGAATAACCCATGTATAATCATAGTAAAATATATTTACATATAAACTACCTTTATCATATTTGCATTTATCACAATTAATGTATGTGATTTTATCAATTTACGTGATTAACTTTGACTATCAATCTTAATATAACACCACTGCTACTTACAAATGACTACAGGTGTACCAGATGTGCATTTAAGCATAAATCAATATAGACTCATATGCTTATATCCACAACATACTATTATCTACTAGAATCTATAAATGTGGGTCAAGACAACATAGATCAATTGTTAGTATGACATAAAATAATATTCACCTTATTACAATCAACTATGTAACAACCCCATAGTATTAACTTATGAAGTTATAAATACATCAAAATAAATTTGATTTATAAATACATCAAAATAATATTGATTTATAAATACATCAAAATAAATTTGATTTATAAATTAATATTGTATATATTCAATTCCTTCATAAATTTGATTTATAAATACATCAAAATAAATAAACTCAATATTTAAATTAAGTTTTCAAACAATGCAATTATAATACTCCATATATATAAAGGTTCAAATATGTAAATCTGAGCTACAATAATGATAATAATTACTACAGTGTTCGACCTATTGGAAACATGATCAATCAACCTCGTGATATTTATTTATGCCAAAGACATGGTTGGAGACTACGGATGGTTTAAGTTTAGAACTAACAGTGGTTTTATAACATCCAGTCTGCCCAAAAGGCATGCCAATCAATTCAAGACATAACTTTCGATTCCTTAAAAATAAAATTCGAGTTCTCCTATGAATCTCCAAAGAAAAGGGTTAAAACCAAGAAAAAATTAAAACTTACGGTTAAGTTTAGTAACTGACAGTCAACCTCAGCGATAATATCAGGGTTCCGGCTTTAACTGTCGGTCGAACTCTAAGATCCTATCACAATTTTAGTATTAAACTTACAGTTTGTATTGTCAATCAAACTCTGCGATTAAAACAAAATACATACAGATCTTAAATTAAACCAAAACATCCGCAATCACATTCCCAATTCATAAATCAATCGAAAACTTTGGCAGAGTAAATCAGATCTATATTAAGCCAAACACAACCAAGGTAATCAGATCTCCTTGGAGCTTGTATCGATCCACACACTGCAATCGATTTATAGTTCTTAAAGTAAGAAGTTATTTGATTACACTTTAATTGAGAAGTCACGATCTACATATATATATATATATATATATATATATATATTCACATATTTTCATAAGTCTCACACACGAAAAGGTTATGATTCACAATCCACATAAACATAATCAGATATGTTCATAAACTAAACATGTGCAAAGATTTTATACATTACGACAGTTATATATAAATACATTCGGTCTCTTGGAACCACAGATAATAATTAATATACAATTCAAGCCGCAGGTAAACAACGTTTTCATTTTAAAAAGTGACAGAAAACTATTACTCAAACTACTTTTAAAAATACATTAATGGAAACTCCTCCAACAAATAGTCAAGTGAACCAATCGTATGAACAATCAACAAACAACAAAATAAACCTAGATATAGATTTGGCAGATCTCAAGCATTTAAGAAGTCATTTGCAGACTATGGAATAACATTGTGTAATTTTTACACACACAACCATTTGGAAAGATTCCATGCATACTTTTAAAAGGCATTTTGCATATTATTGACCACACATCAAGCCATCATATTCAACACTCCATTCAACGCAGACATGAAGTAATATATTTGTAGTGCATGAAGGCAGAGACTCCCATCGCATGCTATGAACTCGGCCTCCCATAGACAATACAGATAAAAATGGGTAAAGTGATTTCATATAAATTACAACACCTATGAAGGTTAAGCCCAAGACGCAGGCACATATATCACATATACCAGATCTTAAATTAACATAATAAATGCAGACATGGGAAATGAGATTGCATCCATCTTAAATCTAGAATAAATCATCGCGCATCCTACTCAACACAGAAATGGGTAATGAAAAGAAGCTAGCTCAGATCTTGAAAAATAATATTAACATAAAAATTTCTATTCAACATAGACTTTG
The DNA here is from genome assembly GCA_001517045.1 of Pseudotsuga menziesii. Classification (NCBI taxonomy): domain Eukaryota; kingdom Viridiplantae; phylum Streptophyta; class Pinopsida; order Pinales; family Pinaceae; genus Pseudotsuga; species Pseudotsuga menziesii. Next base: position 22,113 of record LPNX010155488.1, read on the forward strand.
GCAATCGAATGGTAGTTAACTCTGATCTGGAATAAATCATTGCACATTCTACTCAAATCAAGAGTAATTAAACCATTATTGATCTGGACCAAATCGCAGGTCACCTAGACATTTCTAGACCTGTTCTCCAAACGCAGGCAGTGTCATATACAAGCATCAAGGGTTTTCAAGTCAAATATACGATCTCAGATCTTAAGGGTATGGTTGTATAATGGAATTACAAAAGAATCCAACAAAATCGAAATGGTAGCATCAAAATCCCAGATCCGTTTTAGATAGCAGGCAAATAAGTATAAAAATACAATCTACTCAAATAGTTGGTGTTAAGAGAGGTCAAGCTTTATCAAATTGCTTGCAGAAATCAAGATTCAAATACTTATCCATATTTTCATAGCAACACGCATCTAAAAGAGGATCTATGTGAAACAAATTACAGATGGCACATAACCCATGAGACCGATGAAATTTCGACAATATGGTTAAAGGTAAAAAATAAATTACTTTCGATGGAATTTTCGATCCATATGGTTAAAAGTAAATAATATGGAATTTCCACAAGCATATCGTTAAAAGTGTGTAATAACCAATTGTAGGCTTATAAAAGACCCATTTTCAGATCCACAAACCGAAACAACATTGATACCCATGCACCGAAAATGAATTTAACCCAGTTACAAAGAGTGGCGCAATAGTTAAACAAAAAGGCTATGGAACACTAACCATGAGGTCTCTACAATCCACATAGTAATAAGAGTGCGAGAAATCCTTGAGCCCTTCGAGGCGCCTTCAACAAATCAAATGACAAAAACCTGTGCCGGTACTGGCAGTCATGATCCATGCTCAGGTTCTTGTAATCACGAGCACAGTTCTGCCCTGCAAATCTAACAAAACTAGCATCAACTCAACCTACACTACCCGATACACTATGCAGGGACATTAAAGGATAATTTAATTCTTAGACTTAGAAATTGTAAGCACGGTTCAGTCCGACAGATCTACACATAACACATTCTGGGTTTAAACCAAACGCAGAACTAAAGACAAAGCATCCACGCAGAGGATCATGTAAGGGGTGGATCTTCTGATCCGGTTAATAAACAACGCGACTAACCAATACCATGGGGATCACCTAAAGGGTATCACTTAGCGGATCTATGTCCCGCGACCACAAAACCTCATGCAGAGGATCATGTTAAAAGGGTGGATCTTCTCATTCTGCTAAAAAAAAAACGATATACACAAATACTATGGGGGTCAGAAGAGAAAAGGAATCGAGCTTGGCAATTCATGGTTCAATGAACACCATACAACACCCCAAGGATATGCTTAACCCTTCAATACAGGACGTATAAAGTTCATTTAGTTTGCAAATGCAATTCTGAAGAAAATCACAGGAATACCTTCTTATTCCAGATCCAAGGTAAAAAGTTTGGCTCTCGCCCTTCTTTCTCCTTCGTTCGGATATCTCACAACCATCGCAGATCCCTTTCCCAACAGGTATGACAAAAAAATAAAAATAAAACACACTTACAACCAAAACCAAGGCAGGCATTGGTAAAAGTTTGCAGAGTCCAGAGTCTTGGGTCATCGATCAAGCTCAAACCTTAGAAAAGGTATAAAGAGTTTCAAAACTAAAACCATTTACTCATGGATGTAGATAAGAGTCTTATACATAAGGACACGCGGATCATTGGAGGCATTAACGTCTGCAAATAAATTGCTTGGTGTAGCGTCCACGTAAAGGAGAAATTGCTTACAAGTGTGTTTCCAGTTTATTCCGCCATTGCTCTAAATTCATTCCAAAATTTAACAACCCCAAAATGTTAAACCATGGGAAAATGTACGGAACACAAGTTACAGTAAATGCTTTCAACGAACATGACTTCAGGACTGAAGTGAAGGAAACCTAAACTAAACGTCTCAGCCAAAAATCAAGGACAGTCGTTTGCTCCCATTGAAGCGTTTGCTCGCCTCTTGACCTGGCCCGGTCGGACCTGGTGGGAACTACTACATGAACCAACACCTTTTCGAAACGAGAAAAAGGAAAATTAGCTCGCCTGCCACAGAGGAAGCTAATGGTGCTGCTGACCTCACCAACACCTACTTTTGTTAGATACCAATCAGGGGCTGATTCACGTCTGGTATTAATGTAACGGGCAAGCAGTGCTCACTACTTCGTGCTTCAATTGTAACCTCTTCCGGTATCACGTCAGAGAGCCTCCTCATGGACAACACAACGGCTAGAAGAGAGGAATTCAGAGGGAGAGGGGCAGCTAACACACAGTTGAAAACAAAGGTAGTTGGGGCTTCGCCATCACCTGACTTAAGTTCGGATCAGGACTCTCCGGATTTGTAAATTTCATTGAAGTCGCATACCAAGAACCATGCAGCAGTCAAGATCATATATGTAAATCACAATCAAACTAGTGTATGATGCACTTAAACACGTATGTAGAGATACAGATGTGAATCGCAGTCACACAGAGTTAAAACGCAGTCAAACAAGTGTAAATGACAGACAAGGAATCATGTGCAGAGTTTATCTAGTTCAGTAATTCTTTATCGTGACAAACAACAGACTCATAAACAAATCTCATAGATTCGGAACATAGATTTGGAACACCTGTGAAGGGCCCTTGAGGTCCAGTGTTCGAACGTGGGCTCTGATACCATATGTAACATCCCCATGGACAATACATCAAAAATTTCTAATTAATCAAAGAAACAGAAACAAGGTGTTTGTTTTGACTGTCAAGATATTTTATTGATCATGCAAATAACCGTAAGTCAAGCTAAAATATATGAGAAACTAAATCAGATCTACTTACTTGAATCCAGGTGAAACACATTTGGAGAATCAACTCCTCCCAACCATAGGAGGCAGCAACTCAATGGTTCGCTCCACTCCACCCCCGAGCTGTATCACCAACCATGCACCAGAACAGCAAGTAACTTCCTCGCGGCACTCAATCCTCAGAGTCCGTAACAAGCTACAACAAGAAATATTCCACGCGGCACTCTCTCTCGGAGTCCGTAACAAGCTACAACAAGAAAGCTTCCACGCGGCACTCTCTCTCAGAGTCCGTAACAAGCTAAGCGATGGACTTATGAAACGGGAGAAACACTCAACACATGCATTCGCAGCAAGGTTTCTCCATGCACAACACGGCGTCCCGTGCTATTCCAGTGCACTCATATATATAGCTTTTGCACAGGTCTTATGCCATCCCAATCAAATCTCCAATCAGATCTCTAAATCCCTATGATTTAGGATCTTGTCTGGTTGTTGAGTTTTGGATTGGAATTGATTGGTATCAATCAGTCTAGCTTGCTTACACATGTTCTTTGGTGCCATGGTTGGTGTCCCCTCATGTAGTTGAGTTCTCCAAGTGTCATTTTCTTTATTAATAAATAAATAAAATGTTTGTTTGTGCAAATGTTATTTCGGTCTTTGAGTTTTTATAACTCATTAAAAATAATGATTTTTCAAAACATGAAAAATAAAAGTAATGTCATGGGGGTATTACATTTCTCCCCCCCTTATTTTTAACATCGTCCTCGGTGTTCTTTTTATTCTGAGCTCCCCTGCTCATTCTAGAACATGGAGGGATATGCTTCCCGCATTTTATCCTCCATTTCCCAAGTTGCCTCTTCAGGGCTGAAGTGCTTCCATTGCACTTTTAATTGAATGATGGCTCGATTCCAGAGTATAAGTTCCTTCCCGTCTAGAATGCAGAAAGTTTCAGTCTAGAGCTCGCCATTGAGTTCTACCCGAATCACATCCCGGTCAATTATATGAGTAGCATCATGTATATATATATTTTTAACAATGAAACATGAAATACATCGTACACTTTTATTTTAGGCGGAAGCGTAAATTGATAGGCTACCAGCCCTATCTTAGCTAACACTTCATAAGGTCCACAATACCTTGGTGCCAGCTTGGAACATCTTCTCAAACTCAAAGAACTCTTCTTTGAATTTACCTTCTGATATACGTGATCTCCACGTTGAACTCTCTTGGAGTTCATTTTAATCTGCGTAACATGCTTCAATGCATACATGTTTAACCATACTCTTTTCTCTTCCACATACAAGAAGATAAACATGTCAATCATTATCTTAAGATTCTAAACATTTTACATATCACCCAAGCAGATATCAACATATTACTAATATCCAGAACACGCTTATTATTTCTTCTTCATAACATTATAGGTTCCAGCTTAGTTAAGCCCTTATATAAAAAAAAGTCAAATACATCACATTGCCTAGCTTCAGACTCAACTCCACTCTTCATGCATTTATCTAAGCATTTCTATTTATGTACACACAAAATAAACACAAAATTTTGCATTCAAACAGTGAATGCTTCACATAGCAAAGAAGTACATCTTCGTATGAGAGTTCATTAGGTCAAACTGCTATTAACCTCATACCTAGTTCTTTTATGCAATTCTTTTGAATCGGACTTGTAAACTGAAACTGTGTTGACGAATTCATGTCACCTAATCTAAAATATTTTTAATCTTCCATAATAGAATCCTTTGATTTATAAAATACAACGATCATCCTCCATTTTAAAATGTCAATGATATTC
>LPNX010155488.1:27182-112073 GCA_001517045.1 Pseudotsuga menziesii
ATAATGTCAAGTACATAATAGATAGAAAAATGACCTGGCCTAGTCGGACCTGGTGGGAACTACTACATGAGCCAACACCTTTTCGAAACGAGAAAAAGGAAAATTAGCTCGCCTACCATAGAGGAAGCTAATGGTGCTGCTGACATCACCAACACCTACTTTTGTTAGATACCAATCAGGGGCTGATTCACGTCTGGTATTAATGTAACAGGCAGGCAACGCTCACTACTTCGTGCTTCAATTGTAACCTCTTCCGGTCTCACGTCAGAGAGCCTCCTCATGGACAACACAACGGCTAGAAGAGAGGAATTCAGAGGGAGAGGGACAGCTAACACACAGTTGAAAACAAAGGTAGTTGGGGCTTCGCCATCACCTGACTTAAGTTCGGATCAGGACTCTCCGGATTTGTAAATTTCATTGAAGTCGTATACCAAGAACCATGCAGCAGTCAAGATCATATATGTAAGTCACAATCAAACTAGTGTATGACGCACTTAAACACGTATGTAGAGATACAGATTTGAATCGCAGTCACACAGAGTTAAAACGCAGTCAAACAAGTGTAAATGACAGACAAGGAATCATGTGCAGAGTTTATCTAGTTCAGTAATTCTTTATCGTGACAAACAACAGACTCATAAACAAATCTCATAGATTCGGAACATAGATTTGGAACACCTGTGAAGGGCCCTTGAGGTCCAGTGTTCGAACGTGGGCTCTGATACCATATGTAACATCCCCATGGACAATACATCAAAAATTTCTAATTAATCAAAGAAACAGAAACAAGGTGTTTGTTTTGACTGTCAAGATATTTTATTGATCATGCAAATAACCGTAAGTCAAGCCGAAATATATGAGAAACTAAATCAGATCTACTTACTTGAATCCAGGGGAAACACACTTGGAGAATCAACTCCTCCCAACCATAGGAGGCAGCAACTCAACGGTTTGCTCCACTCCACCCCCGAGCTGGATCACCAACCATGCACCAGAACAGCAAGTAACTTCCTCGCGGCACTCAATCCTCAGAGTCCGTAACAAGCTACAACAAGAAATCTTCCACACGGCACTCTCTCTCAGAGTCCGTAACAAGCTACAACAAGAAAGATGCCACGCGACACTCTCTCTCAGAGTCCGTAACAAGCTAAGCGATGGACTTATGAAACGGGAGAAACACTCAACACATGCATTCACAGCAAGGTTTCTCCATGCACAACACGGCGTCCCATGCTATTCCAGTGCACTCATATATATAGCTTTTGCCCAGGTCTTATGCCATCCCAATCAAATCTCCAATCAGATCTCTAAATCCCTATGATTTAGGATCTTGTCTAGTTGTTGAGTTTTGGATTGGAATTGATTGGTATCAATCAGTCTAGCTTGCTTACACATGTTCTTTGGTGCCATGGTTGGTGTCCCCTCATGTAGTTGAGTTCTCCAAGTGTCATTATCTTTATTAATAAATAAATAAAATGTTTGTTTGTGCAAATGTTATTTCATTCTTTGAGTTTTTATAACTCATTAAAAATAATGATTTTTCAAAACATGAAAAATAAAAGTAATGTCATGGGGGTATTACACCGGGACATTGGTAAAGATACTTCATTTTGCAGCCAAGGTGGAGTCCCAAAAGTTCAGATGTGCTTTACACTTTCTATAATTACTAATTTCCTATTTCACTGTATTTTACTTATAGTCCATTGCACATTGCATTGTTACTAGAGGATGATATGATATTCTATTTTTATATGATTCCAATTGATGGTGTAGCTGATATAGTTGGAAATTTGGCTGGTATGAAGAGCTCATTAGAATATATAGCAACCACCAGTTTTACAGAAACCCTTATGATATATAGCAACTGGAATTTCCAATAACTTTATATTCATAGGAAAATCAAAGTGATATATATCATATTGTCTTGAGCCAAAACAAATTCAAAGAAAGAAAATCAGACTTATATATAATATATGATATGGTCTTAAGCCAAAAACACATTCCAAAAAGAACACTACAGTCCACAATACTAATATTGCACTCATCAAAGCTCCTCATGTGATAACTAACCAGATCATCTAAGGCTGATTACAAAAGAGTAAACTATTTAGGATAAAACACATTGCAAAAATAACACTATACGGTTGAATCTGAAAGGTTTATTACAGCAAGAATTACTTTAATTCTGTCCAACCTTTCCACCGGGCAAGCTCAAGAAGATGAACATTGAAAATCCGCTTGAAGGAAACATGAATACCACAATTATGTTTCCAGATATAGGCAAAAACATAAACAAAGCATGAGTCCTACTATTTGTCATATATGGCCAGTGGCAAAAAAAAAACTACCTGGCATACACAAATTCTAGGAAATTGTGAAATTCCGGGAAAATGTGTTTTTCATCACAACAACTGAAGCAACTAACATCTATCCAACACTTGAACAAGCAAGCGATTGTCAGATGACCACATTCTCGAACAACATTGTCAAATGAGATTGTGAAATTTTTGAAACAATCCCCACACAAATTCATGAACATCACAATCTTGCAACTTTCAGAATTGGAAGCATAGAATACAATGAAATACAAACAGAAAACAACAATGAAGCTACCAAACAATCCACACATTGACATTAGAGTATATTCTCACCCTTCTACAACTAGCATTTTTGCTCTAATCCCAAGCTTCACAACCCAATATTGAAATCATTTGGTGAATCCATTTAAATTATCTTAAATCAATGTTACAAATTGCCTTATGACTTCTCTACTAAAAAAATGAACCAATTTAGGTAAGAGGTAGCAAGTTTGAATGATGACTGCTTGTAGGCCAAACTTTCAGCCATGAATATTCACCAAAACTTTCTACCAATGGTTTTGACTGTAATGATTCATAGCAATGCCAAATCCATGAATCTATTTGCAAAAACACGAGAAGATTTTCCTCCTATTTATTTCAACCTCATAGATCCAGCCGGGGCAAAGCTAAAACTCTGCCTCGGCTAGAACTTTGCCCTGCTGGAACTCTGCCCCGGTTGGAACTATGCCCTGGATGGAACTTTTCCAGGTTGGAAATCTGCCCCGGCTGGAACTCTGCCTGAGTTGGAACTCTACCCTATCTGGAACTCTACCCAGGTTCGGACTTTGCCCAGGATGGAACTTTTCCCCACTTGTTGGAACCCTACCGCTTGTTGGAACTCTGATGCACATATTTATCCTTCCTCCATCTGGTTAGTGAAGGCCCTAGTGCACATATTTATTGTAGGTTATCTTTCTCCCTTGCTTTCAACTTAGATGTATATTTAGACATTCCTAATCCCTTTCCATTTTTATTGCAATCAACAGGTTCCTTCTTCTTTGACAAAAGCATTACTTTAGGAAGCTTGATGGGTCTTAAATCTGATGTTGGGGTATCTTTCTATTTGAGACCATACGGTCTACCGTACCTTTCAGGTACCTCATCACATGCTTTGCAACTATCAAGTGAACTTGTCTAGGCTCAACAAGACAATGACTCAAGGTGTTCACAACAAAGCATATATCTAGCCAAGTATTCCTTAGATACATCATTGGACCAATGATCCGTCTATTCCTGCAAATCCCTTTGATGTGGCTATTGAAGTTTACGATGTCTAGAATATATCCATGTGCTTACATTCCTTCAAACATTTTGAATGCAGCGGGATTAAAAGTATGGAAAGAGTGTTGGGTGCTTGAGATCATATTCTTACATATGGAAATGGTTGTCCTCATCAAACCCTAGATGATATCCAAGGCAGAGTTCCAACAAGGGCAAGGTTCCAACAAGCGGGGCAGAGTTCTAGCAGGGCAGAGTTCCAGCCCGGGAAGAGATCCAGCTGGGCAGAGTTCCATCCCCTGGCTGGAACTCTGCCTCCTTATAGCAAAGAAAGGGACACGACAGCCACAGTATAGTAGAGAAGGGACACATTGTCTCGTATCGACAGAGAATGGACACACCAAACCAGGAACCCTACATGCATCAACCTGCTTGGTCCCAGACCAAGAATCCTAGGCAAAAACTAGGGGCCTTTTGTGATGATGAAGATTGAATATGTGGGCTTCAATATTAACAATTATTGTTTACAAAGTTAATCTTGTAAGCTCAATTATCATTGTGGAATATCACATCCAAATCAAAGATAGATTATGAAAATGGTTTGTCAAGCTCTTCATCTTGACCAATGCTACTACCATGTGCATGTGCCTGATGAACAATATCTTGTGTTTTATTTTGTTTGCAATATGTGAGTTATTATAATGTGATAATTTTTTGTAAAAATCTCACATGTTCCATATACAAGGGCTATAGGCTTTCATTGAACCTTCTAGGGTTCATGGGCCATGAACGAGGTTTCAAACCACCATATAAGTGAAACAAGAAAGAGATCAATGAATCAAAAAGATCAACCATATACCAAGAATAAATTGATGTCTTCGCAAAGTTCCATTATGCCATCAAGTAGATGTCTTTGCAAAGTTCCAGCTGGAGCAGAAATACCACTGTTAAGGTTGAGGTCAAGCATTTCGTCCAAATGATGAGAAAACAACAAGCACCTAATCTTCTTGCATATAATACCTAGTATATGGGTTTTGCAAGACAAAGAAATATAGTCGGGGTAGAGTTCCAGCCAGGGAAAATTTCCAGTCGGGGCAGAGTTCCAGCTGGGGAGGAGTTCCAGAAGGAAAGAAGACCAATCATCTCAAGCAGAGTTCCAGCAGGGCAGAGTTCTTGTCGAAGCAGAGTTCCAGCGATGCATTATTCTAGCTGGGGCATAGTTCCAGCAGGGGGAAAGTTCCAGCTAGGGTAGATTTCCAGTCGAGGCAAATTTCCAGCCGGGGCACAATTACAAGGGTAGAGTTTCAACAAGGGCAGGGTTCTTGTGAGGTAAGAGTCCATTCCAATAAAGTTCATGGATCGTCAAATGTACTTCCTATAGAGAGTTATTGAGCTAGCAGATATTTCGATATTTGGAATCTTCATAGTTCTACGTTGGTAATTTTGGATGGGAAAAGTTCTAGCCAAGGTAGAGTTCCAACCGAGGCACAGTTCCAACCAGGGAAAATTTCCAGCTAGAGCATAGTTCCAACCGAGGCAGAGTTCCAGCCGAAAGCAGAGTTTTAGCCTAGGGTGGAGTTCCATCCGAGGGTAGAGTTCCAGCCGGGGCACATTGTCCCTCACAGGAACCCTGCACCGATTGGAACTCTGCCCTGACTGAAAATCAGCCCCAGTTGGAACCCTACCCCCGCTGGAACTCTGCCCCCACTGGAACCTTGCCCCAGCTGGAACTCTGCCCCGGCTGGAACTTTGCCCCGCCGGAACTCTGCTCCGAATAGAACTCTACCCTCAGCTGGAAACTATATGGTTATCTGAAGTAAAAGATGGTTATGATACCATGACCAATCCATGGAAACTATAAACCTCACAGATATAGAGAAAAAAATAAAGGACTTAAGCCTTGCATATTTTTCCATGAACTACCAGATACCAAGAATAAATTTACAAAATAGAAACTCAAGCATTTCCATTATGCCATAAAATACATGTCTTTGCAAAGTTCCAACCGGCGCATAAATACCACCATTGAAGTTGAGGTCAAGCTTTTCATCCAAATGATGAGCAAACAACAAGCTCTAGCTGGAACTTTTCCCCAGTTGGAACTCTGCCCAGTTGGAACTTTGACCCGACTGGAACTCTACCTCGAATGAAACTTTTCCCCGCTAGAACTCTGCTCCGACTAGAACTCTAAGGGCCCCTAGTTGTCTCTTGGTATTCTTGGTCTGGGACCAAGCAGGTTGATGCATGTAGGGTTCCTGGTTTGGTGTGTCCATTCTCTGCCCCGACTGGAACTCTATTATGAAAAACCTTCTAATGCTACCTATATCCCATTTAAAAGTCAATGATCCCATCTAGAGGATGTGTGATGATTTAAGGCCTTCATCGTGGCCCATGAGCCCAAGAAGCTTCATGTGGCATATAAGTCCCTTTATTTCCTCCCTCAGCCTTGATCAAGGCCTCGAGACCCATTCTTGGTGCACTAATCCTCGTAACGGTGCCTTGTCATGACCTTTGAGCCCTAAGAACTCTGCCCCGCTTGGAAGTCTACCCCGGCTGGAACTCTGCCTTGATTGGAACTCTGCCCCGACTAAAACTTTGCCTCAGCAGAAACCCTGCCTCGACTAGAACCCTACCCCACCTGGCACTCTGCCTTGGTTGGAACTCTGCCCACCAATAACTTTTCCCCGACTGGAACTCTACCCCAGCTGGATTTCTTTGTCATGCAGAACCCATCTACTAGGTATTATACGTAAGAAGATTAGGAGCTTGTTGTTTTCTCATCATTTGGATGAAAAGCTTGACCTCAACCTCAATGGTTGTATTTCTGCGTCGGCTGGAACTAGGATCAAACCAGGATCAACATTGGACCCACTATATTCTTTGTTGAGTTCCAGTTGGGGCATGCATGCCGGAGCAGAGTTCCAGTTGGGGCATGCATGCCAGGGCAGAGTTCCAGTTGGGGCATGCATTCCAAGGCAGAGTTCCAGCCAGAGCAAAGTCACAACTCCCTCTAGCAAAATTAACACCACCATTGACCTATCATCTAGGGTTTGACACAGTCATAGCTCACTTTTTTAGCAGAGTATTTGAACGAAAAATCAAGCCATGTTTCAGGGTTTCTGCATTGGGATAAAATTTAATCATTTATTGATGTCAGTTTCTTTTTTAAATTGGGCCATTTGCATTTTATTAATTGAACAGGACTAGAAAATATGGATTTTTACTCTTGCTTAGGTGTTCAAGATATTGAATAGAAGAGCAATATTGTTGATGAAATCCAAGAACTGCAAAACATAGTAGTTTGGATTCAATATTAATTAAATGGAAGAATCTTCGGTGTTCAAGATATTGAATAAAAGAGCAATATTGTTAATGCAATCCATGTCATGACCTTTGAGCCCTAAGAACTTTGCCCCCGCCTGGATCTTTCACTCTTTTTAATTGTGTATCATGTCAACATAATGAGGTGTATTGTGTCTCCTTATCTTGTTGAGATGTTGTGTTCCTTTTATAATCCCTCTAGAGCAAACCTTTGGCCTTTGAGTGGGATGTGGTTTCCATTAGGACATTTTATACACCAATGATAGGTTTCAGGGCTTTGACCATGCTAGGGGAGGAAATCAAGGGCTATAAGATTTGGATATTTCATTGAAGTTGAGGTCAAGCATTTCATCCAAATGATGAGAAAACAACAAGCTCCTAATCTTCTTGTGTATAATACCTAGTATATGGGTTCTGCAAGACAAAGATTTCTGCCTTGGCTAGAAATCTGGCCTGCCTGGAACTTTGCCCCAGCTGGAAATCTTCCCCGGCTCGAACTCTGCCCTAGTTAGAGCTTTGCCCTGGCTGGAACCCTGCCCCAATTGGAACTCTGCCTCGGTTGGAACTCTGCCCCAGTTGGAACTTTTCAGGCTTACCAATAAGATCTAAAGCAACATCTTCTCTTTTCTTTAGATCTGATTGGGTCCAAGAACTTTGAAGAGGCAGAGTTCTTGTCAGGGTGAGGTTCAAGCTGAAGCAGAGTTCCAACCAGGGCACAGTTCCAGTCAGGTTACAGTTCCAATCGAGGCAGGCTTCATGTGAGGGAAGAGTTCCTTCTGATAAAGTTCATGCTTTGTTGAACGTATTGAGCTACCAGATATTTAGATATTTGGATTCTCAAGGAGGCAGACTCACTTCCATTTGACGACTTTGAGGACATGAACCTAGATATTCTATTAGCTAAAGGAGAAGGAGCTGTGAGGAAAAAGAGAAGATCGAAGACCAAGGCGATGAGAAGATCTAAATTTTCGTCAAGCTTTGGCGAAAGCTGATTTCTGGCTGCTTTTTGAAGTCTTCTTCTGTGGGGTTGGTTCTGGGGTTACAATTCTCAATAATTTGGCACAAATAGGACTGGTTGAAGGCTATCAAGATGTCACAATCATATTAACAATAATCAGTGTTTGCAACTTCATTGGTCGTCTTGGCGGTGGAGCTCTCTCAGAATATTATGTCAGGTTTGTTGTTTTGGGATTCTCATTTTATTTTATTCATGGACTACTTTTAATCAGTATGTTGAGTGTACTATTTTTCATGTAAGTAAATAAGAATTGTTTCATGTAATGATTTTTCTTTCTTATTCAAACAGTGGATGCTAAATATGCAGGCAAAAGGCCATTCCCCGGGCAATTTGGATGAAAGCTACACAGGTTCGTATGATAGGGGCTTATCTATTTTTTGCCTCAGATCTTCCAGGATCTATTTATATCTCCTTGATGGATACATATACGATCAAGAAGCTCAAAGGCAGTTTGGCTATTCCTATCCAGCAAGCATACGTGCCACCAATGTTGACTGTTTAGGGCCTAATTGTTTTAGGGTCACCTTTATTATCATGGCAAGGGTGTGTGCTTGCGGGGTTCTGATGAGAATTATTCTTGCAATCCGGATAAGGCCAGTTTACGAGACACTGTATGGCAAGGGTTCCTTCCACATTCCAAAACCAACTCATACAGAAGAATCAACTTTGGAGAACATATCAAAAGCTTGAACATTGGTAGACATTTCTAGGTTTATATAATGACAGTTATGCTATCAAGCAGATATATTATTGAATGAGGTTATTATTTCTACTTAGCTAGCTGTTTAAAGTTCAGTTAGTTTTTAAAACCCTATTGTAGTTATTCTTGTTCTGGATTTCAATGTAACTCAATTTTCTAGTCATAGTAAATATATATTTTGGGTGGGGTGAGGTGGATTGAAGAATGAAGTTTGTATATTTATTCACATATCATCTACTCGGATGAAAGCTTTTTTATTGGTCGAAGAGATCCGATATCTTGAATGTCTTGAATGTGGATTTTTGCAGAATTACAACTGCCAGTTTTTGCTCGGTAATTGAGGGCTCCCGTTTACTTTGAGGGCACAGTTTAAAGCCACAAATAATTGAGTTTCTTCTGTTTACTTGATTTCTATGTATTGATTCTTGGATTCTTTAATTTGCATTGTTCATTTGATTTCATTATAACTTTTGGGTGCTGTGGAATGGCAATATTAATAAATAGATCTTGTTTGAAAGGGTTTTTATAAGCCCAAAGAGATCCCGTATCTTGAATGTTGATTTTTGCATAATTATGACTTCCAATTTCTCCTTAGTAAACTAAAATAGGGACTCCTATTTATTTTGAGGCCACAGTTTCAGGCCAAAAAGAATTGAATTCTATTGTTCAAAGCACAACCAGTTGATATCCAAGTTCTACTAATTTCCCTCTAAAGAACCCATTTCATAAATTCATAGAGACATTAGGATAACTAGAGTCCAAAAAAAAGCATTTACAGAGCAAATTTAAAGCATTTACAGCCAACAAGATTTAAGTTCTGTTTAATTCACTTGGATTATACAATTTTTTCTTCAGTTATGTGACTACACTGGGACTTGTAACATCCCTATAAGACATTAAAACAAGTTAACATATTAGGTAATTCCTTCAATTTGTCTTTCCCATTATGAAAGCTTCAGTTCCCTTACTCAAATAGTACAAATACTTTCATTGATTTCTGATAAACGATTCTCTAATTTTCCAACTTAACCACTGTCAACTTTCTCAGTCCATTTTAATCCTAAACACCGTGAGCTACAAGTTTCGTGAGTATCAAGTGGAACTCTAATTGAAAGGAGTTTCAACATACATAATGAAATCAATTGTGATGCATGTAGTAATGAGATTAAATAACTTTTGGGTTTAGAGGTTCAAATGGATAAGGATATACCGTCTAAATAATTTAATTATATTTGCTTATATATAATTAAGAAGTTTATGATATCAAGGTTCTATATTTGCAAGCAAGTGCTAAGCATTGCACTTTGTTAATCAGCACTATAAACGTTAAATATTTTAACAAAAACATGGACAGATGGTTCTAGATAGAAAGACAATTCGTATTACCCAGTTGTATTGCATTTCTTACCACATTTGTAAATAAATTAATGAATTGAATTGTTTTCTGACAAGAGAATGAAAACTTCCAAATTGAATTTTTGTTTTCTCACAAGAAATTGAACTTCCCTTGACATATGAACCCATGTGTAGTCGTGTATGGCACATAGTAATGAAGCTCTGTATTATCACGGTAGAGTGTGTGTTTCCTCTATATAGAATGCTTATATGTTGGTCTTTGTGAACAATTTTTAGGGGACAATCTCTATGGGAGTACTGAGCCTGTTTGTGGGTCTTTTATTTTCTAAATATACCTAGTCATACAGAGATGGTCGATGAACTTTGAGGGAGGACTGACCTATACCATGTCTATTTGTTATTTATTTAAATCCCCCATGGCTAGATGTTGAGCCTATGTGGGAGTACAGTTTAGATTCAGACTTAGGAAAATATATTATTAATTAAAAGAACTTTGAGTCTAACTCATGTAAGAGTATTTAAATATTATTTGACAGTTGACAAGTGTTCTCCTATGTAATTGTAGAGAAAGGAGGGACAACGTTAATTTAGTTTTCAAATAATAGGATTTGCATCTAGTTGTTGCACGAAGGCATTGGGTTCAAGCATGGGAATGTCTCTATCTAAATCAAAATTATTTGCATTTCCAATCATGCTAAATGGAACACCAACCAACTTGAGTTGTATCTCATCAAGTACCTCGTCTACTTGTGCATCATCCTTTGGATCAATATCCCACCATGTTGTTGGACCTTTCAAATACTTGGGTGTCTTCGTATGCTCAATACGTAAGGAACTGTCCACAACTAACTTCTCCTCTCTTATAGAGGTAAGTATGTTTTTCTTAATAAATATATGCGATTTGCTTGAGCATGGGGCTTGTTAAAGGGGTTGCTAATAATTGCAAACTAAACAAATACAATCCAAAGTTTTTCCCCTTCCTCGTCATTGTACATCATTCCAATTGTATCTTAATAACCATTATTTACTTTAGGATTATCAATTGGAGGAACTCTTCTAGGCCTTTCCAAATACTATTTTACTGGAACTCTGCCCTCGGCTGGAACTTTGCCCCAGCTGGAACTTTGCCCTAGCTGGAACTGTGCCCCAGTTGGAACTCTGCCCCAACTAAAAATTTTCCCATTCAACATTACCAACGTAGAATTGTGAAGATTCTAAATCTCTAAATATCTGCTAGCTCAATAACTCTCTATAGAAAGTGCGTTCGACAATTCCTGAACTTTATTGGAAGGAACAAGAACCTGACAGGAACCCTTCCCTTGTTGGAACTCTGCCCTTGTTGGAACTCTGCCCTAGCTGGAACTCTGACTCGGTTGGAACTCTGCCCCAGTTGGAACTCTGCATCGGCTAGAATCTACCCTGGCTGGAACTCTGCCATGACTGGAACTTTGCCTTGATGGAACTCGGCTTCGATTGGAACTCTACCCTCAGCTGGAACTCGGCTTCGATTGGAACTCTACCCTCAGCTAGAACTCTGCCCTCAGCTGGAACTCTTCCCCAATTGGAACTATGCCTTGGTTGGAACTTTTCCCTGACTAGAACTGTGCCCCGGTTGGAACTTTGCCCTCGCTGAAACTTTTCCCACTCAACATTACCAACATAGAATTGTGAAGATTCCAAATATCTAAATATCTGCTTGCTCAATAACTCTCTATAGGAAGTATGTTCGACAATGCTTGAACTTTATTGGAAGGAACAAGAACCTCATAGGAACCCTGCCTTTGTTGGAACCCTTCCCTTGTTGGAACTCTACCCCAGCTGGAACTCTTCCCCAGCTGGAACTTTTCTTGGAGTCGGCTGCTCGAGCTCTTCAATTTCTTCAATGGGAGAGGCTTCCACTTTTTCTTCAACAGGAGGTTCACGGCTACTTGGAGTCAGTTGCTCGGGCTGTTCAATTTATTCAACAGGTGGGGCTTCCACTTTTTCTTCAAGAGGAGGTTCAGGCGTGCTTGGAGCCAACTGTTTGGGCTCTTCAATTTATTAACGGGTGGGGCTTCTAATTTTTCTTTAACAGGAGGTTCAGGTGGCTTCTCGGGCTTTTCAATTTCTTCAACGGGAGGTTCAGGCCTCCTTGGAGCTCGCTCCTTAGGCAGTTCAGGTTCTTTAACTTCCAAACAAATGAAGTAGACTCAATGGAAAATAAGACAAATGAAGCACCCTTCCCCTCCATTCTTCATAGGAAGCACCCTAAATTCATTGCATTCCTTCACAAATTGATAAAGTCTTCCAAGTTTTTCCATCGTCTAATGCATCCTGATAAAACTACCATGACCTTCCCAAGAACAAATGGTAGGGATCCATATGAATTGCATCACATAAAACCCCTGAGTGTAACCAACCATATGTCCCTTCCACAACCAAGAAACATTGTAGGCATTAGGATGTGGCATACATTTGATATTTAACTTTTTAATGACCTTTGTAGAAAATAAATTTTATTAGTTACCTCCATCTTAATTAAAATTGCATTGTTTACCTCACATTTTCACTTGGTTAATATGTTACTCTTCCTTTCCTTGGGGTCCTCCTGGAATTGTTTGTCCCATTCGAACTATATTAAATCACAACATTACCTTCTTATCTTCCTTCCCCTCTATACTTCATAGGAAGCACCCTAAATTTGTTGCTTTCCTTCCCGAATTGGTAAAGTCTTCCAATTTTTTCATCGTCTAACACATCATGATAAAATTACCATGACCTTCCCATCCAGAAATTATAGGGATCCATTTGTATCGCATCACATAAAACTCCTCATGGTAACAAATTGTATGTCCCTTTTAGAACCAAGAAACATTGTAGGCATTGGGATGTGGCATATATTTGCTATTTAAATTTTTAATGACCTTTGTAGAAATAAATTTTATTTGTTACCTTCATCTATATTAAAATTGCAATGCTTACCTCCCATTTTTCGCTTGGTTAATATGTTAGTCCTCCTTTCCTTGGGGTCCTTTTGGAATTGTCTGTCCCATTGCAACTATATTATTTGAAAAATTAGGTTCCCTCCTTATCCCTTGTACACTTCAAATACATGGTCTTTAATGACATCTAATGATGCCTTGATAACTTGTTCTCTTGCATCTTTATTCATTCCACCCCTCAAGGTCTCTAGGCATTCATATGCTCAATGCCCTTGTATGCTCCACTTGAAATGAGTGCTATTAAATATTTTACATCTACCTTGACCTTTTGATGCTACACAACTCTACCCCAATGATCTCCTTCATTAGAGTTGTCATCACCAACTGTACTCCCTACTGTGATGCCAATTGAAGTAGAGGTGATAGAACACCCTGCAATAAATCCCATATCCAAGCAATAAAATTCGATATAATGCAACCCTAAAACACACAACCCCCAATATCAATAAACAAACAACCACAAATTTACCATTGGGAGCTTACTTAATGCAATATGAAGATAGTTAAATACGCAATTCAACAAGTAGACAAATAAATCACAATTTCAACTATTTTTACTCTACTCGAATAAATTCATTTCATAAAATAAACCACTGAGCATTGTGTGCAACATAAATTAACATAATACAACTTCAATACATCATAGCATAATCTTGCAGATGTGCTACATGATCAATTGGAGTTACTAACAACTAAACTAAATCCCTATGACATATGGTTAGCCTCCAAATTGAGTCTTCAAGTTTCCATAGTACCCAACGTATCAAATTGATGTGGGTGGCCTTTTATGGGCCCTAAGCCACCTATAGCCACCAACTATAGTTTCATGTTAATTGGGTCCACATCAATACTTATCACAATTTATTGCTATGTAAAATCTGACTAAAAACTTCAAAAACTTATACATAGATTATGTTCCATTTATCCTTTAAAATACTTAAAATTACTACCAACATTTAACAAAATAAAACATTGAAATAAAAATAATTTAACTACATAGATTATAATCCATTTATCCTTTAGAATACTTAAAATTACTACCAACATTTAACAAAATAAAACATTAAAATAAAAATTATTTAACTAATACAACATTAGCCAATCATTCAATAAAAATAAATAAATAAAATTATCCACCCCATCAAGTAGACAAACAATGAAGCTTACAAATTTCCATTAATTTTATATATAACCTTAGTGAACTTCACTCATACAAATTTCCATTAAGTTTAAATATAACCTTATAGACTCCGTTCATACAAGTTTCCATTAAATTCAAATAAAACTAAAATTGAAATTGAAATATCTTATATGGAACTTGTAAAAATTTACATCCAAATATCTTAACCTTGAATATTGCTAAATATCCCATTTTAAATCATTGAATATTGCTAAATATCCCATTTTAAATCATTTAGATAAATTGTTTTCCCCACAATTGGACCTGGCAAGCCCAGTAATGTCATTCAAATATCTTAACCTTGAATATTGCTAAATATCCCATTTTAAATCATTTAGATAAATTGTTTTCCCCAAAGTTGGACCTCATAAGCTAGTAATTTCATTTACAGCCATGTGCTTATATATTTTATTGTATCTCTTTGACCTTCTTTCACAGTATTGTTGAGTCCAACGAATCATCGTCGCAAGCCATATCTTCAAAACAATATTTTAATATTGGATAAAAGTATTTTGATTTTTTTTTCTTATTCAAAATTGTATTTAAATGTTGGAATTGAATGTAAATTTATCATATATTTATAGATATATTAATTAAAGTTGGTTTTAAAATAGCTTTAGATATAGAAATTAAAATTTGATTTTGAAATGGCTTTGGAGTGTAGATTGCTTGACCACAAGGTGCAGCTCTGTAGGGACAGTGTTGATATCACTAGTGTAGCATTTGCAGACAGGAATTATTGATGATGGTGCTGATTGTTAATTATTTATATTTTAAAAATTAAAATTACATAATCAAAATATTTTATTATTAAAGAGTAAATCTTTGAAGACTACCAAAAACCACAATAATATTTAAATGAATTAAGGTTTGATCTATTTCAAATCGGTTTTCTTTACAAAAATAAAGAACAAAAATCAATAAAATGGGATGATTTAAATGCTTATTTTTATTAAACTTCAAAAACACATAACTTCTTGTTTGAACTTACAATACTGTAACAAAAATAACTTCTTGTTTGACCTAACAATGTATTGTAACAAAAATCTTCAATGAACTATATGATATTCCAGTAATGTATCAAAAATCTTCCCAGATAAAAAAATTTCACAAATGTAATGTAAAAAATCTTATGGTTTTACCACTTATTAACTAAAATGAATCCAACCCCAATACTTTCCACACTTCGGCGGTTTAGCTTGTGGTTGAAAAAGAAAAGAAATTATAGACCTAAACTTGTTTTCTACTCATTCCATAACTCTGAAAGCCTGTTAATAAAATGGACCATTTTATTTCAATCTGGATCAACCTAGATCCTGTTCTCATTACTTCATATCATCTCTCTACAATCATTTTTTGCAGGATGAAATAATTTGGAAGTGCAAGCAATCAACATCTGGCAAATTAATGGAAAAATGCACATCCTTCAAAACCTCTGTGATTTAGAAACCTGAGTATAATTGTATCTTGAAGCTACCACAAAAGAATGGTTCAGGACATTGACAACTACATCAATCGAATGAAAGTACAGTACATTAATTCATGACTGTGTATACAAGGTAATAAATCCTAAGCTTCCTTCTAAAAGGCTATGAAATTACATTAGATCTTTCCGGATAACATGATGATGGGGTAAATCTGCAACAAAATGTCAAAATATAGTCCACCTGCAAAAAACAATTCATTGAAATCTCCTGTGGAACTTTGTAGAAATCTTCACCATCTTTTCATTCTATACTTCTGTTGGCTTGGGCAATGGAAATAATGGTGCAGCAAATCTGGCAGAGAAACCTCGATAGGGATAAACATCCTCTTCTTGCCAGTCGCCTTCATCGAAATTCTGGGGATAGCTGATCTCATCATAGTTAATAATTGATGATATGATGCAAGGCTCTCTCCTAAACCACTTGTTGCTCCATCTCCACTTAATCCCACTAGTCCAACCCCCTGCAGGCTCTGCACAAGGATTTATCTGGTCGCGTCTAGCTCCAATGATTTTAAAAATTGGGACTACTCGATGTGAACTCCTCTCCTCAATCTGTCCAATCATAAAATTGAATAAGCGTATTTGCCTTCCTCTACTAGTCTAAAAAGCTTTCCTGAACATAGTGCAGGTCAAGGTCTGTTGTGGGAAGGTTGGTTATAACCGCAGGTAACCCACTAACACAATACTCTTACACAGTAATCCTAAAGTCTTAGATAGTATCACCCTGCCCCTTCCTAGAAGCATGTAAGTCTCAAGCCAACTGACCAGTGGTTGCGTTACCTCACAAGCCAACTGACAACACAGTACAAACTAAAACCAGAATGCAGTCACCTCAATATGTCCCTTGGAAGCTGCGAAATGAAGAGGTGAATTCATCCCACCAAAGGTGGAATACCTTGCCAAGCACAGATTGAAATCTAGCAGCGTGCAAGCTTCCACCAAATCCCCATCTCTCGCAGCAGAAACCAAACGTTCACCACAAGTAGAGATTCGGAAAGAATTGCTTGCCTATTTAGATAAACACCCTCACACTCACTCAAATCCTTACTACATTGACTCACAACTACAATGGAAAAACCACTCTAAATCAATGAATCGAGCCCACGATACAAGAAAATCCAATGGAGGAAAAATAGTATATGACCCTCTAAATCAAATCTAATGGATCGAATTTCAATGTTTTTATGGCTAACAACGCCTTGATCAGCAACCCTGCACAAGGGAATTTCCCTGCAGAAAATTCTATATTACAGAAATACCCATTCAGGAAAGTGTTTTACCAAAATAATAAAACCTTACCACCAAATAGTCTGTTGAGGCTTTTACTGTAGAGATCTTGAATTTTTGTATGTGTTGTTTCTTCTAAGTTTCTAGAGGTTTGAGATCCACTCACTTGAATGGAGAAATTGGGAATGAAAACACAACCTTAGAATACAACCGAACTTTCAATGGAAATGGATTATAGAGCTCTGTCTAGATCATGTGTCTGCATATGCAAAGAGGTAGATACGGAAGTTGTTTTCTTTGGCTTCCCTTACATGCTAGAAGATATATATGTAGAACCGTGTTCAATATTGGCACCAAACCAGATCGAAAATCAACATTGATATGCAGCGGTGGCGGAGGAGCCAAAGCTTTTGCTACTGCTTCAGCCATTGTAAACAAGATGGGACATTCGAGTAGAGCAGAAATATGCTCATTTTTTTTACTTATATGTTGTTACATACCCTGGCCCATCCAAGACAACGGTCTCAGAGTGCATCAACCGCACATTTCAGCACCACCTATACCTGATCGACAAGAAACCCATGGTGGGCGATGACCCCAACCTTCCCTCTGCTCACAAGTTCTTCATCCTTGGTGCCACAAGGAACATCCTACATGGACTCAACCTGAAACCTTCCTGCACATGACCCGATTTAGAGATAGCCAACACCTGCAAACACATACTTTTCGTCATGCTGCACGTCTTCAAACTCTCCATGGACGACCCCGTGTGTGGCAGGAGGACCGGCTACAAATTGGAATGACAAACACAACTGATAGCGATGTTGTGCAGAGATTTGAAAATAGTATACATCAAACTGGAGAGAAGAGGCCGGGGAGATCGTTGCGTGGGATTGAGGCTTGAATTCAAGACACTCAAGTGGATGGAAAATTAAATAAATTGAAGGTAGAGGGACGGAGAAAAATGGTGATGGACTTAACGGAAACGGAGAGGGAACTAACGGGTCAACGATGACAGTGGGTGAACGGGACCGGAAACGGAGAGACAGTGGTCGAAGAGCCGGCGCGACGATTGTCGTCGAGCAAAATTGCTGGAGAGCTGGCGCGATGATTACAGCTGGACAAAATCGTCGCGTCGGTAGCTTACTCCTATGCTAATACCTTTAGTATTGTTATGTTTTGTTTAGTCACAAAATAACTAATAGGTCCTTCTGCACTCTCTTGGTTTGACGAGCACAAAAAGTGCAAATGTAACTTTGTTGTTAAATTCATGACATGATGATTTTATTTTTTATGGATTATTAGTGCCTTTTATGGTCATAGAAATCATTACAAGATTCACTGTATTTTAATGTATGTGTGAAGATCGTGTGGAATGAGAAATTATTAAAAAAAATTATAAAGATGGAGAGAGGATGTCAAACCATCAAATGTCAAATGAAATTTCCTATTATATTATAATAAAGTCTTGTGTCCAATCATTAAATACTCTGTAGTTTCCCATTAATCCATCACAAACGGATAGAATGTTTTCTTATTTTGGAAGACGATCAAAATAACACTGGTAAGGCACGTTGGCAAAGAGAAATATGGTGAGAGAAGAAGGTAAGTATGTAGAAGTATCTAACATATCCTTAATCAAGTTTGATTCATCAACAATGCTGGAGTGGGTTTGAATTTTTTTTAGCTATGGTTAGATTTTTGGGTTGCTTCGAAAGTATTTACACTATGTGTTGGGGGTGTTTTATTTGTATTATTATCTTTGTACTTGGATTATTAGAGGTAGTTGTTAGAGTTTCTTCATGAACTTTGTGAGACGATATGGATTCTAGGAGAGACATCTTTGTTGAAGAGATTCTAGGGCTTAATTTTGTGAAGAAGACATCGGTGATGATCATTATTCTCTCTCTCTCTCCTGGATCTTATTATGTACTTGGCCTCTTTTGTCTTGGACTACTAGGGTTTCTTGGAGATTCCTATGATTAGGGTTTCTACCCTAAGAAGGAAAGAAGATTGGGGTTTGGTGGTAGACCCTAACGCATATTTATGGACAAGAAGAAGAGAAGAGGATGTCTAGCCTTGGAGGATGTGTTGGAGAGATTCTTTCACATTGGATCTTCTTGGTTGAACTAGAGTTTGTTGAGTTACCTTAACTAGGGATTCTTAGATAGTTTGATTTTTAGTACTAAATTTGAGACAAGGCTATGGTATGTACTCATACTTCATCTTGAGCTTGTATATGAATTTTATATCTTTCAATATATTGTGCAATTTCAAAATTTAAATTTCAACTATATATCTTCTTTTTACATTGTTATTTGCAATTGTTTATGTCTTGTTGATTTGACATAACTAAAAGCGCAAATTGCTAAGTTTATTAACATCTAATGAGAAATATAAGGGGTTTAGTTTACTAATGTAACTACTTCCATGAAATAACATTTTGAGATATGGTTATTGGCTTAAAATATTTCCCCATAAGAGGTTGAAAATTATTTGATTGGTTAGTAGCTTTTCTCCTAGAATTGTCATGAAGGGTGGGGTTATTTAAAGCGAATTATTGTGATCTTTTCACTATTATTTTATACTTTGATTTACAAAATTATTACGGTTGAAAATTCTAGAGATAAGATTCAAGAAACCTTATATGAAAAAGAAAATTTTCAGTTTTGTATTAATTTCCTTTTTGTTTGGAATTTCAATTAGCATGACCATGTAACTTTTGAGGAGAAATATGTGTGATTTCACTTAATCAATGAATTTCAATATTTTCCAGATTTCTTAGATAAATCAAGATCCACCAATCCAAAAAGAACCACGAGTGCTTGAATTTTGGAAATAAGACTATTTGGTTTATGCATGCCAAACTTGTAGTGCTAACAAATACCTCTTAATGTTTAAGATTAGTAAAATATCACATGTCAAAATACATTATGTTTATTCTTCATTCAAATTGATTTTTGAGAGCCTAAGAATGAATAAAGTCAATATTAGGAAGACAAAAAATTAAACCACCTACAAACACAAAAAGGGTAATGTAACATATAATCATCCTTTCCTTCATGAGTCAGGAATACATGTGACCATGCATGAATCAATAAAATTACATCATAATAAATGTATTGATGCCCATTCCTTCATGAGCAAGGAATACACATGATCATACATGAATCAATTCAATTACATAAAAAAAAATGGACGCATGCCCCAACAATCGGAAGGACAAGCTAAAATACATTAATATAAATGGTGCATGCCTTAACAATGAGGAGATCATGTAAAATTACATGAATATATCAATAGATCCTCTAACATTTTATGGTATAATGTTGCCAAGATGGATGACACAAAATTGGAAAAGATGAAGACTAAATTTAGAAAAGGCCAAAACATGTAAGGAACAATAATCTAGATTGAAATAATTCTAAGAATATACTCCAATACTTGTGTAAATGAACAAAAAATTTCCAAATTTTTTATTTAAATCTAAACCATGATGACCACATGGAAGTACATTAAGGGATGGATCAATGAAGATTCTTCATTCAAGTGTGTCACTAATGATTGCCCAAAAATACGTGTCGCAAGCAAACGGGTTCCCAAGCACATGAGGGAACACATAGTCAAATGAAAGCAAGGTGAAAAATAGACAACAATTAATGAACACCCAGGCAAATTTATCCACTTTAATGGGAATGGTTTGCATGCATTCAACATGATAGAGAAAAAAGTAGAAATCATCATAGGGATAAAAAGTAGGGAAAAAACAATGCAGAATATTAAATCAAATAAAAGGGTGGCAACCCTAGTAATGGGGAAAACAAAAATAGATAAGTGGATAATGAGACTCAACAACTAGCTACAAGGAATCTATACCCTATGGGAAACTCTTGGGATGGGTGTCATCTGACGAGGAGATACTTACTAAAGTAGGGAAACCCACCAATGGAAGGATCTATTGTCATATGCATACAAACCAATGAACTACAAGGGACTATCACACCAATTCCCAAAGGGGAGAGTTAAATGGAAAATGTTGAAATACAAATTTGCAAAGAAAAATCATGATCCTATAATGATAGACTAGTAACATACCTTACTAGGTCAATATAGTGAAGAGAATGATATAAAAGCACCATAAGATCCAATCCAAGGTCCTACACCCTCAAAATAGCATGCAAATTTTTAGCATATTCCTAATGAGCTATTAAATCCTCGTAAGTGTTCCCAACCTTAATTTTTTTTCTAGATATCAATCTATGACAAAATTTGTGATCTCAATAACGAAATATTGGGTTAAGGTATCTTATTCTGGAGTATGTGGCATGAGTAAACTTGTAAAGAGGTTATGAAACTATCAACATTACCAAGGGAGAATTTTTATAAGGATTAATAAAATACTTATCCAATCCAACAGTAGCCAATTCCTTAAGGAACTTTTCATTGGAAGATAAATAATAATTTCATAGTGTTAGACCAATCAAAGGATGTTGTTGAATGAAAAGGAAGGGAATTTGAACCTCAAGTTTTAGTATGAGAAGACACTTGAAGAGTCTCTTGACCTAGATCTAAATACCCTTTTCTCAATGGAAGTAATTCCTTAAATAATGAGGGATGGAGCCACATAATATATTTTTGGGAGTAGAATTTTTAATACCCCAAGAAAAAATTACTATGAGTAAAGACCAATGACAATGTCCCAAATGGAAGGGATTGAATGAGAACCTCCTACAAAAGACATGACATTATTTGAATTTTAATCAAGGTTAATGTTGGATGTAGGAAAGATATTTTGATTGGAATGTGTCCCTTCAAATGGGTGATGCTTATGGAACACCTAGGTCATATTGCACATTTGGAGTGTCACCTTGATGAACTCCAAAAGAAACACTCGACCTTCCACATATATTACAATCTCCAAAAAATAATCATAACCAAATTATTTAGGGTCATAAGCTACCAATGGAGCTATTGCATGGAGCAATGCTAAATTTCAATATATATAATATAAGGAACTATATGCATTGGTGTAAGTAGTAAATAATTTTATCAAGTAAGGAGACCATTACCCATAGTGAGGTCTAACTTTTGCAATACGTTTACCTTGAGATTCAACTCCAACAAACAAGACCTTTTAAATGGATAGGATTTATATGTATTGGTGTAAGTAGTAAATATTTTTATAAAGTAAGGAGACCATTACCCATAGTGAGGTCTAACTTTTGCAATACGTTTACCTAGAGAGTCAACTCCAACAAACAATACCTTTTAAATGGATAGGATTTCTAGTGATTAAAAATAAGAAGAGAATTTCCAACAAGTCGATCAATTTATTTAATATCACTCACAATAAAACCCACATCTTTGGGGCCCTTATGTACCTAGATCCAGCGACCCGTGAAGCATATAAATTGTATGTAGAAGATGGGAACTTCAACAGGGTGTATCAGCAGTTGTAGGGTCCACATGGACAAGAAAACATTGACTACCATATCCAAGTTAGATTAATCTACAAGATGGGTAATATTTGTGTGCCAAATGGACAAAGAGTATCGTTGATAAGGAAGGATCATACCTTCAATTTTTTTTCTATATTTTGATATTGAGATTATTGTGGCCAAATTACAGAGGTATGTCTATTGGATCAAGAAGCAAGAATAAGTATTTTCATTTATCAAAGGTTATATTATGTTGTACCAATAAGCATAGTAGTAGGAAGAAAGGACTCTATAGTTCACTTCGAGTTCCTATAAGGCAATGGGAAAGCATATCCATGGACCTTGTTTGGGGTTTGTTAAGACAATAAAAGGGAATGAATACCTATATGTGATAGTCAACAATTAGTTTAATAAGATCCATGCTTTGATGGCTTATAAGAATACCATGAGAAGGAAAAAACATACAAGTTTTTTCATTTAAAGGGTATGGGTGTTGGAATGTACCCAAATGCATCTCTACGAAATTGAGACACTCCATATGAAAGTTCATATTTCATAAGTGATTGTTAGGTCAATGCAACTCTTAACAACAATATAAACAAGAATTCATATGCAATATAAAATAGCAATGAAACTAGTTATGCATAAACAAAATCCATTCATTACACATTTAATGCATGGAAACACACAAGAAGTGACAAACAAAAATCATTCAATAGATATACAAACATAAGTACCTATGTGATTAAATCCATGTCCAACAAATTAGTTCCCTAGGAGAAACTATTGAAATCAACACTAAATTCCACCCTGAATCCAAACAATGATATCACCAATGAAAGGGAAGCTCCTATAAGGCTCTAATCTCACTCAATCCAACTCATAAATCTCATGAAGAAAACAATATGTTCACTACTAAGTACTGTGTTCCCTCATCCATCCATGAATCATCAATGCCACTCATTTACACTACCATACACAACACAAGGAATGTATTATCATTGTTAAACAAACCCTAGGCCCGTGTTCTTCCCTTCCAATTCCCTATGGTGCAACCAAAAAAATTCTAATGGTCAGATTCCTTCTAGGAATAACTTGGAAGATAAAATACTTGGGCCCATAATAATATATGAGAAATGATAACAAAAATATATATTTAATTGTGTTTTCTTCAACTATTGTGGCCATTCCAACCATGGTTTTCCTTCAAAACCATCATGTTTTCCCTCACATTTTTAGCAAAAAAATCCCCAACTTCTACATGCTCTTACTAGACACAAATCCATGGGATTCACTTACTATTTTAGGCATAACAACCATGGTTTCACAAGGTTCCTTCACTTACTAGGAGATAAAAATATAACTAAAGCATGGAAGAGGAATGGTAATTGGAAAGAATACATCCTCCCTTTCCTCACAAAGGGATGAATGAATGAAAAGACAAGGGGAGACCCTTCCTTGCATGAGGTATTCTATCTTCCCAAGAATGTGACAACGTGTCTTTTGTCCACACACACATCAAAGATAAACGATAAATATTTTAAGAAAGCATGAGCAAGAAATGGTAGTACTTCATAAAGGACAATGTCAAGTTCAAAGTACCCATGCAATTCCTTCCCTCCTCCCCTCTTATGTTATCGTAGTCCCTTCGTTGCTTCTCAAACAACCTTTTTGGTGGATATTATATTATTTTGTGTTTCCTCTTTATAAGTGATTTTACATAAACATAAGAATACCATGGAAATATAAAAACCACGCCATAATCCTAACCCAATGATGGGACTTATAAGCATTCATTACTCAAGCCTTGGCATTGAGCTTTGCAATAGGAATATTTACAATGCATTTCACATTAGTAACAACATGAAGTAAATATGAATTAGCCCGCATGGATCGAATCGCATCACATAATTCACATCATACAATCAATACATGATTTAATGAAATATCATTCAAAGGTAAAAACCATAGTGTTATATATGCACTTTGGGATTCTAAGGAGAATGATCTCATATAAAGATACCATATTTCTTAATAAATTTTGGACTTCATTGCAAGATAAGTGAGATACCAAATTGATGATATATATTGCCTTTCACCCACAAATTAATGGATAGGTAGATGTGGTGAATAGGAATTTGGTTCAACTTCTAAGAGGGTAAAATTAGAAGCATCCAAAGACCTAGGACAAAAACTTGATTTACATATACCATTACTACAACAAGGTTGTCAACAATTACACTAGTAAGTCCCATACTGAAATTTGTTTTGGATATTTTCCACCATCACCATTAGGTATATTATATGGATACCATAGAGTAGGGACATCAACGTTAAGAAATGCATTGAAGCTAGATAATTTTATAGATAGGATAAAGAAGATACATCTACAAGTTCAGGAGAAGATAAAGAAAAAATCTCAAGCAAAGTATAAGTCTATGTATGATCAACACATGGTTGAAAAGACCCTCCAAATAGGAGATAAATTTTGGGTGTGCCTTAATGAAGAAATGTTACAAGGGACCGAGAAAGAAAATCAAGGCCTTGAGACATGGATCTTTTGAAGTATTGGAGAAGGTAGGCAATAATGCTTACAAATTCACTTTTCTATTATATGCACATTTACTAAGTAGTAAATAAAATCTACGAGGCATATGTGCTCAATGAAGAAAACAAGTACCAATTCTTACCTTCCATAGAATATCTGGTACCAAAGACACATGCAAAATATTAAAGGATGTCATTATATAGAAAAAAATATCATAATGACTATGACAGAATAATAAGAACCTTGGTAAGTGGGGTTGGAGCGATAGCTACCAATCAAGGCCAGATGGTACTCCAAGAAAAAGGTTGAGGATTTGTTTCCTCATCTCCTTCAAAACTAAATATTTTGAAGACCAAAAGCATCCCAACATCCAAGGGATTATCCAAAATGGATTTAGATAGTTACCATATGACTTTCCAAATGCGTTGCAATTGGGAATATAATTTTGGGACCTAGAAGGGTCAATTCATGCGATATCTTAAAAGTTGCACTAACTTCTTGGAACGAAAAAATCCTCTATTCAAAGTGAGGTCTCAAATGTGATGGGAATATGCCCTTGAGGTCCTTACTCTGTTTTACAAGTTGTAAGGTTTCCAATAATGGTTCATTTTTGTCAAACAAACTCAATATGTGAAAGTTACCCCTGACAATGTAACAAACCAATTATTCCCACTTAGGTCTAAGTGGAAATGATACTAATGCACCCTAATTCAAACATATGGAGCTAGTAACACATGGGAATTCACTAGAGATGTAGAAATATCATGCATATTCTAAGAAGGTTCTAAAACTTGAAACTTAATCTCGGTTCTAGCTATCAAAACGTAGCAGAAGGAGGAAAAATGTTTCACTTTCATTAGCCACCATTGTTGCTCCATAGTATGAGAAATGGTTGGGAGGAGATACAAACAAAGCATAGAGAGAGGAAAAAACTATAGAGGGTTGTAGAAGGTCATATTTTTTCATATATTTGCATTAAGATTGGAATGCTTTGTAATTTGTGTCTTAATTTCCATTATATAAATATCAAAGACACATTCTTTTATTTATTATGGGGTATTCTCACATTAAATTTCTTAGGTTAAAATATTATGTTCCAACTTCTATTGTGTATCTTTGTTATAGTTGTGTTTTATATGCCTAAAGCACAAAAAGTACAAAATGATTGTTGTAAAGTTGAGCATGGGATAGAAGTTATAGCTATAAGTTTCATATTTGTTTAGTGTAAGGGGTATTGGAATAAACGAGTTGGTTTATTGATCCAAAATGGATCTTTATATATTGTGTCATCTATTTTAGTACTTTTTGGGTGGAAAAAATGGACATGTCGTGTAAGGCCCATTTTATTGGCAGGTTCCACTTTGGTGATTTTGGGTCCACGACTTTTGAAGCCCATTTGAGGCCTTAAATGGTCATTTTTAGTGTTATAAAATGCAATATTATCTACACATCGAGTCCTTTACAATAATGAAAAACTCGCCTCAATTGGAGTTCATATGAAAAAGTTATGCCTCTTTCAAGTTTATTACCATGATACCAAGTGGATGCCACATTAACTCACATTACTCACACATGTGGAATTTCAAGAAAATTCTAGAAGGTACAAAACCCTAATATTAATTGGGCGTTGAGTCATGCCAAGATGCTAACCCTAGACCCATCCAACGATCAGGTTAAGTTAAATATTGGGCTATTAGGAAAAGAAATGGTTCATATTCTTATTGTATTCTATACTTTTCCATCGTTGAGAAAAACACTAGGGAGTGGAATATCAATGCATACTAGAGAAAGTAAAAGGTCTTGTAAAAGTCATATTGGACACAGAGTCCATGGAAGCTCCATATTGAGTACCCCTATCTTTGTATTTACATTACATTACTAATATTAAAAGAGCATAGCATAGGCCTCACCTTCTAGTTGGGTTTTTCTCATATTGTATTTTCCTAGGGTACATATTTTTTTCATTGTGTGGATGATGTGTATCTACTTGTTTATTTCAGTTTAGTTCCAATTTCATTTCAATTTATTTCGACATTAGGTGAGTAACATTAAATCTACAATCTAAATTAAAACACTCCATAATAAGATATTGTAGAATATTAGAAGATATGTTGTGATTAACTATTCCAATGGAATATCCATGGAAATTTATATATAACATTTGAATTAGAGAAGTTTTATTTTGGGTTTTGCAGGAAGTTGCAAGATCCAAGAATTGACAATATAAATAAGTATTAAAACCATATCCATGATAGATGAATCTAGTAATAAAAATCCATGGGATGAGGCAGAGGACATATTTTCAAAGTAATTGGAATCACAAGTCATCAACGTCTCTCATAATATGGTCACTCTCATGGTGGCTCTAGAGAACAAGTTTTGACTTTTTGAGGAGTTTGGTAACTCTAACTTAAAAGATGGATTGAATGGGAAATTTGGAGATTATAAAGACCCCAAAAAGGAATAGAGAAAAGATCTAGAGGAGAGACCAAGTTTATGGCCATCACTTCTTCATAATCTCTACTCAAAATGGTAGTGAAAGTGGATGTTAAACCCTACCAAGATGAGATTTGTATTGTTAAATATAATTAATGGTTGCAATAGTTAGAAGCTTATTTTTGAGTCCATAATAGGAGAGGAGCAAAATATTTCATTTCCACAACTGAAGTTAGAGGGAGATGCCCTAACTTGGTGGGAAAGTCACATGGAAAACCTATATTGGAGGATGATCCACCAAGAACTAAGTGGAAGGTGTTTAAAATCTTCGTCATAGTCCTAGCTCTACCCTAATATGTACAAATAGGACAAATGGATCCATTGGAATTACTTCCAACAAAAGAAAGAGCAAAGTGTGTAAAAGTACATAACTTAGTTCAGAAAGATGGTTATTATGTCGAGTATATATCCCAAGAACCTAGATGTACTCCTCAAGTATTTGGATTGTCTACACAATCATTTATAGAAGCAAGTGACTTTCCTCAAACATAGGACAATTGATGAGGCATGTGTGCAAGCAGACATATCTAGAGAATATGGGTAAGAGTAAAAGACAACCAAGTGGTTCCAAGTAGACACGCCACAAAGATGCTTCTAAGTACTAAAAGAAGAAATGAGAAAGAAAGGACAACAAGACAAAAACAACTACACTTTAGTGAGAGGATCCAAAAAACAACAACCATTGTAATATAGATGGTCACATTGAAGAAAATTGTTGGAAGCTACATACTAAGTCAAATACAAAGAACCATAAGAAGGATTCTAAGAAAAAGAACATGTAGCCATGGATTCAAGAAACCAGGTAGAGAGCAACTCAAATGTACATGAAAAGATCACCTACACTACAACGTAGAAGGGGTGAATCTAAGTATCCTACATCTCGAGTGAGAGAAGGAGATGACTAAACTCCACCATATTAAGATATAAGTTAAATATGGTCAATTATGTTGGGTTGGAAGCTCAAGACCTTCCTCACCCATATCCATTAGGATGGGTAAATAACAATGCATAGCTTAGGGTCAATAAGCAATGTAAGATCATTTTTTCTACAAATTAAAGTTATAGCAATGAAGTGGAGGTAGATGTAATACCACTTAATGTGTGCAATGTAGTGTTTGGAATCCCCTACATGTACTTGAGAGATGAAACCTTCATTAGAATATAAAACCAATACTGCCTAATCAATGATGGGAATTCCTTCATTAACAATGCACACAAAGTTAAGTCCAAGATCTCTCATGTAACTGCTAACCACACCAATAAAGTGATTAGTTCTAGTGGGAATTATGTATTCCTTTTCTTAAGGGAGAATCAACCAAGAGATGAATCGATAAATTAAAGGCATCTCTAGGCAGATGTACTGAAGTGAAAAAATGTTATTTTGAGGAGATTTTTCAAGCATATAGAGAAGCACTCCAAGAGCCTAAATGGTTTCCAACTAAGAGAAGAGTAGAGCATGAGATACAATTGTTACTTGATTCATTGCCAAATATTATATGTACAATCATCCCATCCTAGAAGTAGATGAAGCAAATAAACAATTTCAATAGCTTTTGGAGGAGGGAATGATTCAACCAAGCACCCCACCTTGTGTGTCAACTATCATAATAGTACCCAAGAAGGACTTCGAGAAGGTGTATCGTTATAGATCTTTGAATAAGATAATCCTTAAGAATTGATACCCTCTACCCAGGATTGATGGATTTCTAGATAAGTCATAGCATGTCAATTACTTCACCAAGTTGGATTTCAAATCAAGATACCATCATGTACAGGTTTTAAAATAAGGCACCTAGAAGACTACCTTCAAGGCAAGGTAACATATATATGAATGGTTGGTAATGTCTTTTGGTTTGTGTAATACACTAGTGACATTTATGTGTTGAATGATGTATTACATCCATTTATATATTCATTAATAATATTGTACTTAGATGATATATTGGTTTATATGTCTACCTAGGAATGGTAATCTCACATCTCGTGCAGGTGCTAAAGACCTTGAAAAAGAATCAACTTTTGGCAAACCTCAAGAAATGTGAATTTTCCAAGCAATCATTGGTGTATCTAGAGCATGTGATTGGTGGAGGGGAACTCAAGGTAGATCCTACTAATATGGAGGTCATCTTCAAGTGGTCAACTCCTACTAACATCATTGAAGATATGAGACTTGTTGGGGCAACACAATACCTATAAAAGTTTATAACATGATTTTCAATTATGATTGCACCACTCCATAATATAACAACATGTTGCAAGAGTTTTCATTAGGTAAAGAATTAACAAAATGATTTTGATGAGATTAAATGAAATATCATTCAAGCACCAATTCTTGCATTTCCCAATTTTCACAATCCTTTCAAAGTGGAGACATAGGCAAGTGGGTATGTTATGGGAGTGGTCTCAATGTAGGGAGGTAAGCTAGTATGTTATCATTCTGAAATGTTTCACAGAGGAGTCTTGAACTACCCTACATATGATACACAACTCTTTGCTATGGTTCAATCTATTATGAAGTAGAAAAGCTATCTAATGGGAAAGGAAACCATCATCCACATTGATCACCATCCACTACCGTACTTACAAACCTAGAATAAGCTTAGACGAACCAAACACTACAAATAGACAGGGTTTTTACAGCAATTTCATCTAATCATGAGTATAAGAAAACATTAAGTATAAGAAGGATACCACTAAAAGGTTGGTAAACATGCTTTCATGGCCATCCATCGTTCCGAAATCACATCTTGAGAAACTCTTATGCACATGGATCCTTTCACCCATAAGATGAGGACTTTAAGGAGTTGTTTCTACAAATGCAAGGCCAACTCTGTGTGTAAAAGAAAATTCACAATAAGGTTGACAATCATCTCTCTAATCAATTTGTGGACAAGCTTAAATAAGAAAACATAAACCTCTTCCTTAACAAGATCAAATAAGAAAATATGAACCTGTTTGAAATAATTAATATCCATATAATTGGATAAAATGATTATGATGAATCTTTTAATACACAAATTTAAATCATACGACCATGAATCCCCTCTCCATCCTCTTCTGCTTATATAAGATAGTTTTAAATGTTATAGCCCTTTAAAAACACAACATACAAGAATAACGTTGACCATAAATTCTATCTTCCCCATAAGTAAGAAAGGATGAATCCAGAGATTTTTTTCTACTGACAGTGACATCCTTTAACCTCCTGTGATCTTCTCATATTCTGAGGATTGTTTTGGTTTTTTCTTTTAACCCTCACTAGAGACTCTATTTTCAGCTTGAAACCATTGACTTGTGTACAATTGACAAACAGCCCCCACTTCTAACTTGGATGCCACAGGCACCGTAGGACTGCCCATGAAACCTTGCTGATAGAAATCATTATAAACAATCATTTATGATACTCTATGACAATTAACTGAAAGTCACATGGAATTTGTTGCAAATTTAATTACCTGTCTCTACATGGGTTTGGATTAAAGCGTAGGCGTCTTGAATTGAGCTGGGAATATTATGATTGTGTGATGAAACAAAATAGAACAGTTTGATTGCTTTTGGATTTGAATTAAAGCACAGGCGTTTTGAATTGAGCTGGGAAATTTACGATTGTTTGATGAAACCAAATAGATTTGAATTAAAGCAGAGGCGTCTTGAATTGAGCTGGGAAATTTATGATTGTAAGATGAAACCAAATAGAACAGTTTGATTGTTTTTTATTTGTTATAAAATGAATATTTGCGAACAGTTGGATTGAATTTTATTTGGTTTATAAAAAAAGGATGTCAAGAATGGGATTCGAACCCATGCCCTTTCGGACCAGTACCTGAA
This sequence comes from Pseudotsuga menziesii, assembly GCA_001517045.1. Taxonomy (NCBI): domain Eukaryota; kingdom Viridiplantae; phylum Streptophyta; class Pinopsida; order Pinales; family Pinaceae; genus Pseudotsuga; species Pseudotsuga menziesii. The sequence goes on from LPNX010155488.1 coordinate 58,340, forward strand.
ACTGGCGCCTTAGACCAACTCGGCCATCTTGACCTTATTCATTTGTAATGTCATTATTTTTCTTTATGACCTAATTTTATATCTTCACATCAGTAATGCCCGACCGAAGCATGTAAATGTCGTTTCTGCATAGGGATAAGTATTTCTGTCTATCTTCTAGATGGTAGAATCTTCTAGACTCTGGGGTAGTGTGGACTCTGCTCTCAACTCTACCTTTCTGGCTCTTATCCCTAAAATTGAGCACCCTGTTTTGTTTGATGACTTCCGTCCCATTTCTCTCTGCAATCTCGGTTATAAAATGATATCCAAAGTAGCGGCCATGAGACTGAAACCCTTTTTAGATTCCTCTATCTCCTCTCAACAGTTTGGCTTCCTCAAAAATCGTCAGATCCTTGATCCCATTGCTATCACTCAGGAAGCCCTTCATACTGTTAAAACTAAAAAGAGAAGTGCTCTTATTCTAAAGCTCGATTTCTCAAAGGCCTTCGACAGGGTTAATTGGACCTATATCTAGCTACTACTTATTCAAATCGAGGTTCCAGTGGTGGGAGTGAACTGGATTATGGGCTGCATCTCGTCTGCAAATTTCGTTGTCCTGGTCAATGGGACTCCTTCCTCCTTCTTCAGGGCTTCTCGTGGAATTAGGCAGGGTTGCCCTTTATCTCCTCTTCTTTTCATTCTTGTCATCGAAGGTCTGAGCCTACTGATTGAAGATGCTAAACAAAATGGCAAAGTTAAAGAGATAAAGATTTCCTCACATTTTCATCTCACCCACTTACTTTTTGTTGTCGATGTTATCCTTTTTGGTCTGGGTTCTCTTGAGGAGTGGATCGCTTTCAAAGCTATCCTTGACACTTTTTGTGAGGCATCTGGAATGTGCATCAATCTAGCAAAATCTTGCTTTCTTCATAATGACCTGGATACTTCCCTCCTTGGCAGGATCTCTGGTTTTCTTCCTTTCAGATTTTCCCACATCAACCAGGGATTCTCTTATCTGGGATATTTCCTTAAACCTACTGGCTATCTTGTCAAAGACTGGTTTTGGATTTTATCTAAGTTTGAGAAACGTATCTCTCACTGGACGTATAGGCTTCTTTCATTGGGAGGTAGACTCGTTCTCATCCGATCTGTACTCTCAAGCATTCCTGTTTACTGGATGGCACTTGTCCCCATTCCATCATCCATTCTCGACAAACTCAGAAAATTAATTTTCTCTTTCCTTTGGGGCTCCTCTCCACAAAAGAAGAAATATCACCTGGTGGACTGGCAACTACTTGCAAGACCCATCTCTGCTGGGGGTTGGGTTATCAAGCATCTACCCAGTTTCAGTCTTTCTCTGAGAATGAAGAGCTTCTGGTCTGCTCTCAATAGCGATGGCATTTGGAATCTCCTTCTTTCTGTCAAATATATGAAGAATTTGCCTCTTCACTCTTGGCTTCGTGATAAATGTTTCATTCTTCAGCATTCCTCGATTATTTGGAAAGGTTTCCTCAAAACCTTGATCTGGATTGGTAAGGGAATTATTTGGCAAGTGGGATGTGGAAATGACATTAGATTAGGGGTTGATCCTGTTGTGGGACTGAGCAATTCTTTTATACTTCCTACTGAATTAAGATCCTATCTTGAAGATTATGGGATTAAGTCTCTGGCTCACACCCGCAACATCACTCCACATGCTGCTGATTACTGGTATTCGGCAGAGGATCTTGAATTAGGTGGGGAATGGAATTACTTTGGGATAATTACATCAAAGGGCTGGAATATAATAGAATTCGCCTCAGTGAACATTGTGACAGACTCATTTGGTCGCACAGCAACTTTGTGGGCTCAATAAGTGCTGTTGTAGGATATGACTGCATCCTTGAGGATTCCACTTTGGAGGATCACAACCCTTCTCTGGATATCCTCTGGAAACTGAACATTCCTTCCAAACTTGTCTGTTTTTTGTGGCTCCTAATCGAAGGCAGAATTCTCAGTTGGGAGCAATTGCAGACTCGTGGTTATTTTGGACCCAGCCGTTGTGTTTTGTGCGAAAGGGAATGTGAAGATTTAAATCACCTCTTTTTATCCTGTCCATTGACTTTGCAGTCTTTCAGCCACTTTGACTCTCGTTATTCATGCTCTTTCTCTTTGCAAAATTTTGTTAGTGCATCTTTGGATCTATGGCTTAGATCTGTCGACCGATGGGCCTCTTACTGTCAGCTCCCCTTCTTTATTTTCTGGTGCATTTGGATTACCAAGAACTTATGTCTCTTTGAAAATGTTAAGCCTTCTCTTCACTCCCTCATTAACCGGGTTGAAAATTTATTAAATCTGTATCCAGTCAAGCAAAGAGTACAAAAATTCAGAGATATTGGTCCTTCGCCAGTGAAAAAATTTCCTGTTGCTTTCTTTGATGGGGCTACAGCAAACAATCTGGTAGGTGTTGGGTGTGTGGTTTATCTGAATGAAAACCATTTTTATAGCTTCTCTATGGGATGTGGTCGTAGTTCTAACACCAGAGCAGAGTTATTAGCTATTTGGGTTGTATTAAGAATCAGCTTACTTATGGGGTTGCCTTTACTCATGATATATGGTGATTCATTGGTCATTATCTCTTGGTTCAACGGACTTTCTGCCCTTGATATTCCTATTTTGAGGCACTGGTGCGAAGACATTAGAGAAATGATATTTCATTTTCCATCGGTGATATTCAAGCATATATACCGAGAGCACAACTCGCTGGCAGACGGTCTCTCAAAAACTGCTCTGAATATGGATATGGGGAATGGGAATTTCACGGAAACTTTGGATGGTTTGGTAATAGCACAGGATTCATTTGTGCTCTTTTAGTAGCTGAATATTCTCTATTTTTTAGCCATGGATGGTTATCAATATTGTTTGTTTCTCTTTCCCGTGATTGAGACTTTCTGTCAGCTTCCACTGCTCAGGAATCCCTGCTTGGAATCACCTATGGTTCTCTCTTTCCACTAACCTGATTTAATCAGGGATGATGACAAAAGTCTACAAAGATCAGACTTTCCTTGCTTTTTACTGTCTCGGTTGCTACAGATAGGCATGATCTCAGTTTACTATGGATGTTTTCAGTGTCCCAATGTATTCCTGTATGATGTTATTTTGATTGACATGATCCTAGTACTGCAGACTGTTTATTTTCTTTGTGCATTCTGATTTTTAGTCAGAGCTTATGTAAACGATGTCTTTTGATTCCATGAATAACAAAGACTGGAATTTTTTCTTCTGAAAAAAAAAAGTATTTATGTCTATCACACAGCCATATCATACTGATTGGAAATTTAATTTTATCAAACAACATTAATATTTTTTATATTTAAGTGATTGAGTAGGTTTAATGGTTAAGAATATGTGTTTTTTCCACTAAAATTATGTGCCAATAAATTATTATATTTATTTATTTTAAATTAGACAAGAATAAATACAATTATTAAATATATTCATGTTAATTTGAAATTCAATAAATAGTTTTAGTATTTGTTGTTGGCCTAATCTCAATATTGTATTTAGAAAAAAAATAGTAATAATAATAATAATGTTCAAAAATAATAATATTTGAATTTCATTGGTTTTATTAGTTGTTGTTTTTTGTTTATTGTAAAGAATAATTAGGGTGCATTTATAGTCATATGTCTCAAAAAATAATTTGGTGTGTTTATAACCATGTTATAGTAATAATGTAATAAATTAAATTGAAAGAGAAACAAAAAGTGACTACAGTAAAAATGAAAAACTAAAACACGGAGAAGGGATGACTATGATAAAATAAGTCAACCTAGATTCACTTTAACTATGGATATATCAAGTGCCGAGAAAGATTGAATCCCTTGAGATGCAAACATTTTTTAGAGTGCAAAATTTGTGAAAAGGTTTGCATCTCAAGGGATTTGATCTCTTTCAATGCTTGGTAGATGTAGAGTTTACCATAATTTCCCAAACCCACACACATTGCATCAACCAACTAGGGATCTATGTTGATTTACCGTAATTTTCCCAAACCACACTCTTTGCATTGACCAACTATGGATCTATGTTGGCTTTACCATAATTTCCCCAAACTACACATTGCATCAACCAACTTTACTATAATTTTGCCACCACACTCATTACATTGATTGACAAGCTGATATTGATTCTGACACTCTACATTTTGGATAAAAATGTGAGTTTTAAACAAATATACCTAACAATATCTAACATGGAGGTGTAGATCATACGGTAGAGTGTTCACTTACCATGTGAGAGGTACATCAATGTATATCATGCATCTCCATTTCATCGACTTCCATTTTTTTTTTCTACAATATGCATTCTACTTCTATTTTATTTCTACAGTATGCATTTTTCACTTTACTTTTGATTTGTCAAAATTAAGATACAAATTGTGGTGTATCTCAAATGGTAGAGTGCTTGCTTCGCATGCGTGAGGTTCTTCAATTTTCATTTGTCCAAAGTTGGGATAAATCTCAGATGGTAGAGTGCTTAGCATGTGAAAGGTACATAGAGCGATACCCACCATTGCTATTTCAACTTATGTTTTGTTTCTGCAATTTGCATTGCTACTTCACTTTTCATGTCCAAATCATTACATTGTGTAGCAACATGCATTTATATGAATTTTTGCGCTCTCTTCATATTTTTCCTAGCCTACGTTTTCACTTTGCACATGTGCAATTTTGTTCTACCTTAGTTTGGTAAAGTGTTGATATTCCCTCCAAGGTTACATCTTTTTTTCCCGGGATCCTTAATGTCATGAGTTTAGAGGTTTCCGCCCAGTATTTTTCACTTTGAGTACTCTCTATTATGCAACATTGTCATGTTTCTGTCACAGTGGCTTGATTAATATGTGCCTACTTGCAACCAAGGCATGTATTGGTTCTACCCATAAATATGCCCTAAGCTACCATCGTTAGCACTTTAATCAAACTCGGTGACAAATAGACCAACATCCAACTATAGCATTAAAACCTCACAAACAATATAATATGCAACTCAACACTTAGTGAAATACTTCAACACTTATCCAAATTACGTATTGCTAGAAACATAGCATCCACTTAAAGAGATAACACCACAAAATGTTAGGTTGCACCTAAGGTCGGTCAGCGCCTAAAATTTATTAATGAAGAATGTTCCAATAACAAGGGTACAACATAGAGGAGTTTGGTCAATGCCTACAACTTATTTTACATAAATATAGATAACCTAAGGTGCACCTACCTTATTGCACTTACTTGCATGCAAACCCCTGAAACACCCACAAGTCTTCCTCCTACAAATCCCATTCTTCACCAAAACACTCAAAATAAAGATGTCATGCCTTAGACAACTCTGCACCTCCTACCTTGACTTACCTAAGACTTTCATGTAGGCTACTCCAAGCATACTAAATTGAGTTTGTAAGCCTAACCCCAAAACTATGTGCTCTATCTTTTACAACTTCTCAGACAACTCCACTAATTAAATGGCTAAGTGTCTCATGACCTCCGCTTTACATAGGAGTGGTGTACAAGTATTTTCCATATCTGAGATGTCTCACCACCATCTCCTAGGTAAAGTATACATGTATCCCGCTTACTATTAAATTGTTATAGTCATCCCTTGGAAAGTTGCTAAGGCACCCCAACCACATGTGGAATTTCACCTTGCAAGACATGCTCCCTAAGCCAAGGTGCTTGCCACCAAACACGTAATATGCATCATTCCAATAAAACATCCAGTTTTCACCACACTCAACCATGTCTACCACTCTCCTTGGGACATTTTCCCTTAAGGCATAAGTGCACACCTCCAAGTTCCCAAGGTGTTGTTAATTATTCAACTCCCAAGCACCTAACCAACTTGCCACATGTTATTCATGTGGACCCAAGTCACCTTTGGGACCACAACCAAGTCATTAGTCATGCCAACCCCAAGTTTCTTCCATGTTAGGGAACACCTCTATAAAGAATTATCCATAGGAAACAATTAACCACTTCATCAATTTGACTCCATATAGCAACCCCAAATCTTTTGCAACTTTGATTTACCATATAATTCTATCATCTCTATCCAACATGTGTGGTCTCCTACAAAGGCATGTTATCATGCTTCACAACTTACGGCAACTAAACATTGTAAGTTCCCAAGTTCCCTTAATAATCAATCAGTGTCAAAGTCGATAGAGTTGTTTGTGTTTATCTAAGCATGTAGGGTATTCTAAGTCTTTCCCTAGAAAAATTGGTGAGCGAGTAGTGAAGTTTAGGTACATTGAACTTTTTCTTAGTTATGGGCTAAAGAAGTCCCATGTAGCCTTGTAAAGATTGGGTGGAATTCAGCAAGGTCTAAGGAATTATCATTAGCCATCTCCATTAAAGTAGTGTACAACTCATCTAAAATAGAGTTTTGTTTGCACATTTTTTTTAAATTTCTCACAACCTATCAAGCACACCATATACATTTGTTTGCATGACCACCTTTTGTTCCTTCATCAATCCTTCACATTGAAATACCAAACTTGTAATAGTTGATAAACTATATTTAAGCATCCATGAATAGCGATTATTCTTCCTTAATCATTAACTAAGTGTTATTTTTGTATATCACGTATTTCATAGCCAATACCTTAAACTATGTGGATTTGTTTATGAAATACAAATAACACCCAAATTTATGTGTCTTTAACCCTTTTGACCATCTTAACAATGTGCTTAAGCTTCAACACGCTAGGTTGTAATCCTTGACATAAGGATTTCAACACCCTAGGTTGTAATCCTTGTCATAAGGATTACACTAAAGTTTTTTCTTCACTACTTCAATCGCTTTTGTGGCATCAATTTCCTTTTGTTTCGTCGCTACTTAACGCTCTTATGAGTCTCCTTCACCTCTTGATCTATGTATTAAATTCAATGCTTTACGAATATTACTTGTACAACTTGGATTTTGCATGTGAAGGATATTCAACAAAGTGTGGAACATTGGCATGCGGGGCTTGATTTTCATTGTGTAATATCTAAAACTATCCGTTGGTGGTGCAAGATGATAGCTTGCACTAAGACAGAATAGAATTGCTCTCTTAAATTAAGAGAAAATTAGCATAATTCGTTTTATCCTTTCTTACTTATAATAATAAGGGTTTAAGAAGACCTTATTTTTGTACATACTCGAGGTATAATAAAGGTTTAAGGAAACATCATTTCTATAATGCTTAATGTTTCTTTCAACTTTAATCTTTGAAAAAATCATTCTAAGTTATAAAGGTTTAAGGAGGCCTTATTTTGTACATATTCGAGGTATAATAAAGGTAATAAAGGTTTAAAGAAACATTATTTCCATAATGCTTAATGTTTCTTTGAACTTTGATCTTTGAAAAAAATCATTTTGAGTTAGAAGCTTGTAGAGACATGGTTATTTTGGGTTACGATATTTTTAACTAACAGAAAGCAAATTTAAATTTATAATAAAGATTGACATTTAAAGTTCAAGATGTTAATATAACATATATGTTGGTAAAAGGATTTTTCACCAACCTATATCATAACGAAACTTAAGTTATTTGAATAAACTGACTTGCACTTAGAGTTTTTATTTGACTTGGGTTATAAACCCTTTCCAAATTTTAGTAAACAAATTCTCCAAACTATATGGCTAGATGATGAAGAAAAAGATAAAATTATATAAAAAAATTAATAATTTAAAAACAGAAAACAAGTTGTTGATATAAAATCCTTCTTACCCTGAAAAATGATAAGGGTTTTGTTGTCTACCTATATGACACATTTAAATATTTATAAACTTGAGTTGGAATTTTAAAAAGTGAACACAAAAAAAACCTTATATGATATTTCATAATCCCTTGATAAACTATCTACATGTGTTTCAAGAATACCTAACAAGAAATCATTTCGATAAAGTATCTAAGTAAATAGGTAATATGAAAACAACCCCCACACACACAACTACTTATTATAGTTATAAGTATATATTTATAGTCACATTCATAAAGGGTTTTGAACCTAAGTCTTTGCGTTAATACAAGTTTGATCACCTCACTATTTGTTATTCAACCACTTTCTTATAGACACAACTTAGCTATATTTAATCTTATAACAAATGAAGGTTTCAATTAAATTCAAAATCTCCATTACATATAAGATCTTTATAATGAACTTCATTGCTTACAAACATCATTATCCTTCATAGTTGTAGTGTGATTAATTGTTGTCATATTGGATGTGTGTCATATAAACAAAATGCCTAACGATGAAAACTCTAAGTTGAAAAGGTGCCCAATAATTATTGATAAAAAGAAAGATATGAAAAATACACAACCAATCTATTAAACTTCCCAATGTTGATAAAAAAGCAAGATATGAAAAGATACAATATCAATCTATTAAACTTCCAAATATATAAAGTAAAGAATTGATGAAAATCATGAAAATATAATAACCTCAATGTGATTTCTTTACATAGGCTTCCCAATATTTAAAGTAAAGAATTGATGAAAATATAATAACCTTATTGTGGTTTCTTTATGTAATGTCCCCAAAAATCGGAAAAAAAATAACTAAATAATAATAATTATAGGCTAGTAAAAACTACCTAGACAGAACATTATTCACTTGTGGAACTATATCGTACACTTCATGTACCAATGTTTATTCGTAAGTTGTTCTTACGTTCTGTCTTTTACTTTTAGTCATTATTTTTAATGTATCTTACTTATGATGTTGTATTGTTGTTTACTGCTTAGTATTATGTTTATACTTTTGTCGCTTATGTGTCATCACTAGATTTAAATGCTTCGGCATTTCTGCATAGTCGCACTTGTTAATTATAAATTCCTAACTTAACTTTGTTTGTGGAAACAAAGTGGGAAGAGTGGCAAGACTCGTTCTCCCATGATGGTTTGAGAGGTAAAGGTGTTTAATTGTTCATAGGCTTACTTAGTTCTCTAAACTAAGGCACCTGTTTTACTTCATATGCAGTTCATACTTTATGACGGGGTCTTGTCTAAAGCGTACTGAAATTCTTGATCTTAAAGAACATACTGCGGGTTGACTTTGGTTCTTTACCGACTCAGAATTATAACCAGGTATAAAACCTATTCTCGTCAATTTAGCTATCACTGCTAAATTTCCTGTACATTACTTATGCTTCCTTATGGTTTTGTAACTCTTCATTTTACATCTTGGTATTAATTACGTTTTTATGTTTATTTTATTAAAAACTATCAACATATCTTGTGTTTTCTATGTGCAAGTTATTATCTCGGGCTAGATACAGACCTTTGATTTTTATGAGGATTAATTGTTTAACATGGCATATTCCATATGCCATGTTCACTAAGCATTAAGCTTTGGGCTTATTTGCATGGTATTAAGTTATGGCTTTAAGCCTATGGTATAATTGTTATGTTTGATATATAAATCTTGTGGCTTGACTTATAGCTGGCGCAGACCATATATGGACTATGCACTTAGACCTTAACCTTGCATTGTTCTAGACCTTGTTATAGCATAAACGTTATAATGTGCTACTTGTGATATGCTTAGGGTGGCGATATAACATATGGTTTGAAGCTTATAAACGATGGGATTTAACGATTGCATGGTGGGTGGAGATTATATCAAATCGACATTGCCAAACTATACCATAGTGGGTTTTGGATTTGGTGGTGGAAACCAGCTGGTGCCATTAATGCACCTTGGTTTTCGTGGCAGCCTTCCCTTAGGCTTGGCTCACGATGGTTTGTGCATTTCATTTGTCATTTGGGGTTTTCCTTGGCTTTGTGCAGAGGTTAATGGAGGCAACCTCCATGGCCACGAAGGTAAGGGATCGTTGGGCTTCAAAGTATTTCGTTGGTCTAGCATTTATGCATTTAAACGTTGTCATACTTCTCACCTGGTTTGTGGATGGTTGCAGGTGCTGGGGCTTGTGGAGAGTATCATTGTTCAAATCTCATAGATGGTTCCTATGTGATGCCAACGGTGTAAGGTAAGCCTTCCAACAAGCCAACGCTTGTTATCTCTCGGCCTGACTATGTGATGTCTTCGTTGTTTGGTTTTGGGGTTTCCCTGTGTTGATTTGAATTCGCCTTTGGGCTTGTAAAGAAATAGACTTGGATTTTAAAAGTAGTAAGGCTCTTAAGCCATGGAGCGAATCTTAAGCCATTTGGTTCTATGTATGCGTTTATGTTTTGGGTCTGTAAATCGTAGATGGATTTTGGATTTTGAGCCATGGGCTGCACCATTGCTTGCAATGGTGCCATAGCCCATTGGCATGCCTGTGTGGAATTTGTTTTGGCTTTTAATGGTGACTGTGTGGACAGACTATGATGATGGCAATACTGTGCAATGTAAATACCCTGTGTTTTAATGAAATGGTCGTGGGATTTATGCTTACTATGTGTGGAAATGTATGTTGTGTTAATGGTTTATTACCAGGGTTTTATAATGGCATACGCCTTCATTGGTCTGTGTGTTGAGTATTTTATGTTTGGTTGATAAGGTTGACATCGTGGGGTATGGCCATGTCGTAAATGGCTTGAGCCTTCCCCATCGTGGCTACGATAGTCTTTGATGTATTTTATTTACTGTTTATATTTTATTGAATAGTTTAATGGGATGAATCGTTAACAAAGTAGTTTGCTTTTAAATCATGCTGTGTATTTTTATTTTCCATGTCATGGCTTGGGTGGATGTTGCGCATGGTTTTTCAAATGGTTGTTTACTATGTACAATTTCAAGGTTTAATATATAATGTGAATTTATAAATGCCAGAGGTGCAAGCCCACGATGGCCTTCGTCGTTGTTAGTTTAGACTCTTAAATCGACTATGTGTAATATTTACTTGGCCGAGGCTGTGCTCACAGCATTGGGTAGAATACAGGGTCTTATGACCTCGTTGTAGCGTGATGGTTTGATTATGTTTATTTGAATAGCGTGACTTTTATTTGATGTAGCCCGTATACTATAATATGTATAGCATGGCCATAGATTAGAATGGGAAAATGAAACCCATCAGATTTCGACTCTGATCGGGTGTTAATGTAATATGTTGTATTTTAGTTTATAAAAAGGGTTAGGCTTGTATGCCCACGTGATTCGATTCCTGTCCCTATTTGTAATACATGGGTTTATAATACGATTTCGATATGGTTTAAATCGATATGTGTAATGTTTGATGAGTTATATAATCTCTTTTAATGGTTATGTTTTTATGGTAGATTAAATAGAACTCTGGATTCTTTTATATGTATATATGATCAGAGATGTGATAAAGGACCACATGGATGGTCGCGATGCCTCTTCTGTTCATTTAATTATGATGTTGTTGTTTTAGATGCAAGGTTTTAATATTAGTTTATTCTCTATATAGCATACCTTGAAAGGTCTCAAATGAATTATTTATCTTGGATTTAAATGTAGAGATAGCTTTCAAATTTGTTTATGCATGATGACTTTATCTGTTTATACATATATGTATATAATAGTTCAATTTGTAAATAGTACCCTAAGTTATCTAATCGGTATATTTATTTATTTAAATCTTGCTCCTAGGATTAATCTATTTTAATCTAAACATGTCTCTATTGACAAATGAAATATGTCAGTAGAGTTTATAAAAACCTAGTTTATACATAACCTAGTTTTAACAATAATACTACTACAAAATTTAAACTAGGGTGTAGCACCCTTGAAGAACATCAGCTAATGCATTGAACTCTACAGAAATAAACCAATACTCAAACATTGACTAACCCTGGTATAATAAATCATTTACAGCCTATGGTTAATATATTATAAGACATGTAAACCCTAGAAGGTATAGATAGAGCAATCATTTCTAGGTTTAGAAATACAATATGAACCTTTACCTAAAGCAGCCAGCATTTATGATAGAAATGAACTTAACATACTAAGAACTCATACCTGTAATTTTCTGAAGCTCCTTTAATGGTTGAACCTGCACACTTTAAATAACCAGCATTAACCAAATAAGATAGATCTGACCTCTTGTTTTGATGACCAAATCACTTGGGAACTACCATGTTCCACCCAACCATGACCCAAAACCGTTCTTGGTTTAAATCAGGATCCCCCCAAGCTGGACTCCAACATGCAAGTAGCTTAGAGCTCCTAAGGTAGGGTTTCTTAACTGGTGTATTAGATCTGGATCAATTCTCCTTTTTCCTTCCAAGGAATGTTTCTTCAAGAATTTACTTGAGAGCAAACAAGCAGAAAAATGACTTCTCTAATGATAGATCAGAACCCCAAGCCTTTCTTTGGCTTGAGTCTTTATAGACATACTTTTCAATCAAAGGGACAGTTAAATCAAGAAACCTTAGTTTCTTGATTTAACCCTTTTCAATTACTTTGGGTAATTATTAATATTTTAATTTAGGAACTTTCTACTAGTTCCTAGTTGGACTTTCATAGACATTATACTATTTATTAATATTTAATAATAAATAATAATTGATGGAGCTTCTCTTCTTTCTTTCATTTATTTATATTATTAATATATTTAATTCTTTATACATACCATGTATAAAGTACATAATAATATAACACTTTGTTGACATTTGTCTTTGGGCATCATATACCATGATCCCTAGACTTAATGACACTTCTTCATTAAGTTCGAGTAGGTAGATGGTTTGGGTCTACTAGGCTAGGCAACTCTAAACATCCTTGCATGTTGGATTTCCCTCGTATAATGTGGTAGCTCTTTAGTATTTTGATGAGAATACAGAAATTCGAAATTTCGTTTAATCACTTATAAATAAGTATGATGAGATCAATATTTTTCTCGAGTAGTTTTCACTCGGAAGTTATTAAATTATTTTCAGTAACCCATAGCGCTTACCAGATTCCATACTCAATGCTTTAATAGGGCGTTACAATTCAGTGCAATTCCAGAGCTCCTCGCTCAAAACTAGTGCTAGGATGTATTCGTACGATACACCTAGGGATACAATGGCCAAGGATCCGATGCTCCAGAACTTATGCTCAACATCAACATGGAAGGCTCCAGATCTTATGCCCAACACATCCAATTATATTTTCATGTGTTCCAGAGCTTCTCACTCAACACAAAGGTAAGTACTCATGTGCTCCATAGCTTCTCGCTCAACGCAAATCATCAATCACTCAAGTGCTCCAGAGCTCCTCACTCAACACAAAACATCTCATCAATCATGTGCTTCAGGGTCCACGCCCAACACAAACAAGCATATACATATATCATCAATAATTGGCTTATGCCCAATATATAAAACAAATCATCATGTGTATATGCAGTGGGGTCTTCGACCCAATATAAAAATAAAACATCAAGATAATCATCATTATCAATTGGCACATGCCTATAAGTGTTAGGTCCAAAATTCGGGATATTACACTTTACATAGTAGGCTTCTTTAGTTACCAGTTATTGCATTTTATAGCCACTTCCATTTTCTATGCTTTCAACGACCTATATTATTATACTGGCCCATGATTATGTTGTCTTTATTGCAACCTTTTTTATCAATAAATTTTGCAACTAATCAGTTGTGATATGGATTTTGTTTACCAAGTATAACTTAATTGTGTTTTATTTTAGCTATTTGATATCTTATTAATAATAAATGTATGACCTTAAAGTTTATGTTTAGTTGATGATATCAAATTAAAATAAATAATTTAGATTAAGATGGCTTATAGAGTAATGTCATTTTTAATTCAAGTAAAAATGTTAAGATTTGAATTTTTTTATATTTTTTTCAAAATCCAACAAAAAATTTTAAAATGGTTGTTAGAATTGCATATATCAATTGTTGAGATTGAAAAATCCAAGTGCAATAGGGGTATTTAAGGAGGATGAATCCATTTATGCATTCAAAAAACAATTTAAGTAATGAAAAGTTACAATTTAACAAAAGATTGTATAATAAAATCCTAATGATGATAATTGATAACATTTAGACTACTCCATAAACAAGGAACGGTTCTATTTGGTTTTTGATTAGGATGTGACCTTAAATTACATCATCATCGTCATTATTATTATTATTAATGTAACTTCAATGCTAAGAGTTCAACATAGTTGTTTAAGCCTCATCCTAGGCCTCCTTTGAATGATATGAAATGTGTTTCATTAAGGTAAACGATGCCACCTTCCCCATAGAAAAGGGGTGTGCCTTAACTGGCACCATTAAAGTACCCCCTTGGTCTAATGTTATCAATGGGTTCATGTATCAACTTCGTTGGTATCTTTACCTTTGTAGATTACTTGAAGTTTTAAAAATATATCAACATTATAAGTTTTGAAAGAGAGGAATAAATCTATCCTTGAATACATCAACAATATTGACTAACCAAATGCCCCAAGACATAACCAAAGGATTTTCCTTATAATCTTTTAGTTCATGTTTCTATTACCATAATTTTAAACTTTCTACAATGGTCTCCCCTTTCTAGTGACATCTTAATCATGTCATTGTATACATTTCTACCCAAAACTTACAAGTGTATGAACAAGATATTAAGAGATGAACGAGTGTTCACCTAATTCCACATACCTTCCTTTGAAATAAATCTCCATAAATTATTTGTAGCCTATTCCTTCTAAAATGGTATATGTTTTTTAGGCCCCGTCCCCATAAGTCATTTGTTATTTCTATAGTATGCCACTTGACTAAAGGAATGCCTTCTTTTTCTCTTTTTACCATCCAAATAATCTAAAGCTTTTTTTTCCTTATCTTTATGTAACTCCTTTGGGGATGTAGGCCTAAGAGTGTCAATAAATTGGCATTGCTTGCAGTATAAATTTCACCAGAGTTAGCATCCATCCCAAAGACAACCATGAGTTGCACCATAGGGTAATTCTCTTCTCTACCTTTTTAATTAATAAATACCAACCATTTTTCCTATAATCATTGGGCTTTAACAAAAATCCTAAATACTTGAAACCTACATGGAAATCAATATGTTAGTATGGAAAGATATGAAGAAGTAACCTACTATGATCTTCTTCCAAACTATTGAAAGAAATATAAGACTTTTGAAAGTTAACCTTCATACCAAATGCTATATTATATAGCTCTAAAAATTTCATAAGTTTCTTTTATCTCCAAGAGACCACAAATAATAATACATCACCTACAATACGAAAATGTGTTAAAAAAGAGATCGTTCTAGTTTGTTTCCTTAAATATTCCATGTCCATTTTGCCCCCACAATGGCATTGCTAAGGCCTTTATCTATAATCGAAAAGAGAAAGGAGGAAAATGAATAGCACTATGTTAGTCCCTCATAGGGTCTAAAAAACCTAGATGTGGAGCCATTCATTTATACAATAAAGGATACTGAAGACAAAGACAAGAAACCCATAATCCAATTTTCGACATTAATCTCAAGTACAACCAATTTTAGTTGTCATGGACTTTGGAGAGATATAATTTCAAGACCATTGTTGAAAAATTCTTTGTTTTAGTAGAGTGAGGTCCTTATGCCACCCCAATATCATCATGAATCCATTTTCCACGAAATAAACCAAATGGTTCTTTGGAAATAGTTTCATACAAGAAGAAGAAAAATCCCTTTTACCCTCAAAGTAACAATTTTATCTATTATTTTGTAGATACAATTATATAGTGATATGGATATGAATTCATAAAAATTAGTTAGGTTGTCCTTCTTGGGGATGAGTGCAAAAAAAGTTGAATTGATTGCTCCAAGTACCTCCCCTTTACTTCCTAATTTCTCCAACACCCTCGGTAAATATTATTAGATAAACTGAAATCATAAAATTCCAAGAATAATTCTACAATCCAACCATTGAGTCGAGGAATTTTATCCTTCTACAAGATTCAGAGGCCATTTTAGTTCTTCCTTACAAATTTCCTCCATAAAAATTTCATTCGCTTCCTTAATGACAAAAGTTGGAAAGAATGTGGTCATTTTGAAAAATTATGTTATGTTGGCTATGTCATAATCCTTATAGAGCTTCTCAAAATGAGCCTCCCCTAAAGCTTCAATATCATTAAAACCATTGGCTTTGGAGCCATCCTCTCATTGCATTTCCCATATATTATTGATGTTTTTTGTGGTGGCATAATTGTGAAAGTATTTTTTGTTTTCAACTCCCTTGGACAACCACAAAGCCCCACTCTTTAGCCTCCATAAAGCCTCATTGTCAATGTAGTAAATTTATTTTTTATTATTATGAAAACCTTAGTCTTTCTTTTAGTCAATACCAATTAATCCCTCTCCATATACTTCAACAATGTGATTCTTAATTGTCATCAAGGTTTGTTCATCGTTCATGTGCTTCTTAAAATCTCAACATGATACAACACCGTTGAATTTTTCCAAAATGGAAACTAGTTGAATCCCTTAAGGAAGCAACATAGCTTGTCCATTCTATTTTGACTTAGTAAGTTTATGAACCCATCATCCTTTAACTAGGTAGGTTTGAATTTGAAGAGACTAAAATTTTAGTATCCTCTTTTTCTATCTAGACCAATATTAAAAGATTCTTTGATTCTCCTCCGAACTCCACCCATAATATAATCCTTTCAAATCATTCCAAGTAGATTCTAAGCCCAATAATCTATCTAATCATTTTTCCATTGTTGCATCGCATGTTCTCATATTCCTCCAAATAGGGACCAATTGATTGGTTCCACGGTAATCAACCCATCCTTCAACAATATTATTCAAAAAAAGTCCTCCAAAGGATCTACTCTAGCTACAATCCCTCGTATGTTCTTTTGATAAAGAAATTTATGCCCCCTCCCAATATGACTTCCTTGTTCCTCAAGAAGACATGTGCGAACAATCCTCCCAAAAGGTCACCTTGTCCTCATAAGGGCCATGGATGTTTGGGAACAAAGAAGGATCCCACCATATCCATAGAGAATATATCTACTCCTATACCTAAGGAAAATAGCATAGGTTTAATTACCCTCATAGGTCTTTTCCTCAAACTAGTGACCAATGCCTCGACTCTCCCTACAAAATCTATCAATACAAAGTTTCAATTCTTCATGAAGTTTGAGAAGTCTCTTGTAATAGTTTTCCCGTTACCCAATTGTTTATTTAATGATAACAACATTGGGATTATGGAAATATACTAAGCTACCCAAGGCAATATTTTTTGAGGCACTATCCAATCCCCTTGCATTAAAATACATAATGATTAAAGTATGTTGCTTTCCTTGTTGGATTTCCCTATGGGATTTGTTTTGTGCTAGGGTTAGATGATGTTTTCTTCCCCTTACAATGTTTGGCTCTTCATTTAGCATATTCAGACTTGACCCTCCTTCAATGGAAAACTCATTCAAATCTATTGCAAATTGTCTAATTTCAAAGGGTATCTAGGTTGATCTATGGTATTAACCTCCATTACTGTAGGATGTCTTGGAAGAAAAATCTCCCTTGATTCTCTTTGTTTGGAATATCCCTATCTATCCCCCCATTGTAGTGTCCCATCATGGCTAGTATATTTTTTTTACACCTAAGGAGGAGGATTTTTTATGAATTTTGTATGTCAAACTTATATGTTATGGACCTGGTTGGTTCACTTGACTAGTGAAGACCGATATATATGCATATATTATATACATGGTTGCATCCTTGGTTATGGATTATTATACTTATGATTTTGTGTACCAAATCGATATTGATTAAGAACATGTTATATGTATGTTCCTTTTTTTGCATCTGATTAATGACATGGATTATGATATATGATTATGACATATGGATGGTCATTGACGTGCAAAACAAATAGTTGGTTATGATCTTGTTGATGGTATATGATCTAAATGATTATCTATGCTTAACCTTGTAATCAATAGGATTTGGCAAGGAATTTAATTAGTTTCTAGTAAGGATGCTTAAATAAGAGATGGTTGTGGAAGCCATTTCGTTAGAGCAAAAATGGCAAGGAGGTCGTGTACAAATTTGGGCAAAATGTGATTAATTTATAATTAATTTTAATCAATTCTCTTAATCTATGAGGGTATGATGTGTGCAGGTCTATGGAAAAAAGACCTTGCCAACAATATTATCAGATGGGTGTGAGCTCACAACTAGTACTCCTAAGGGAAACACGGAGTTTCAAGGCATAATAGATGAAATAAGTCATGAAGGGCATGGCACAGAGTTTTGAATCCATGAGAGACTAAGACATGGAGTCTTAGATCTATGGAAAATATTAGAACCTGGAGTCCTAAACCTTTGAAATATTAAGGTGTAGAGTCTTGAATCTTCATTAAGGAGTAGAGTATTGAATCTACTAGGACACAAAGTCCTAAGTAGAAGGAAAGGGAATGGATTCCTAATAAGTTTGGAGCGATGCACAATAGGAGTGTGGAATCCCTATTCTCTAGCATAAAAACACCACTCAAGGGCATAAATCAGTTAGGTAATCCCACCTAGGTTAAACCTAATTAATTTAACTCCAAAATTTACCCACTTTTGAGGGGTTTTTAACTTCAATATTATTTTAATAAAAAAAAAAGATGAAATATTTAATTGCGAATAATGAATACTAAAATTACTTAAAATTGACAAATGGGGAAGATGAATATAAGGATAATTAGTTAATTAACTAAAAACTAAAAAAATGTGGGATTGTTACCTCAAGGGAGGGTGGCGAATAATACAAAACATTTCATTTTATTAAATTAAAATGAATAAAAATGCATGAGAAGGTGAAATGCCGCACCTCTCAAAGCTATAAATACATAGGAACCCCATGGTATGAGGAGAGAAGAGGAGAGAAACCAAATGTTGTTGAAATGGCTCTAGAAATTTTTAACTAGATAAGGCTCTAGAAATTTTGAACAAGATATCTAGGTTAGCTTAGCTGGTTGATTTAGACTTGAGTGGTGTTGTGAGGAAGAAAAAATTATCTGCCTAAAATTTAATGTGATCTCTCTACTTCTACATTAGGTACAGTTGTGAGCTCATACAACTCGAGGGCTTCATGGAGAGAAGTTCTTCCTAGATAAGATTGGATTGAAAATTGGTTGGCATTTGGAGTTGGCAAGTGGAGTTGTTCGAGAGAAATAGAGCAAATCAACTAAGTTTTAATAATAATTTTCAGTTTATTCGATTTGATGCATTGTGTTATTCATCTATTTGAAATTATTTCTGATTTACTTAAGAATTACTCTGAGTTGCTAGTTTAAAACATTATAAACCTGTGGATAATTATGGAGTATTTGGTACATTTCATTTCAGGTAACAAGACATTTTGTATGGCATTTGTTGAAGTAAAATTTGTATGCATGGATTAAAGGAAAAGAATATTTTCTTAGAGATAAAATTACCCTTTCTTCCTTCTTTCATTCTTTGCCTCGTTCTACAAATTTCTCCTTGAGAGAGACAAAGTATTCAATCACTATGCAAGAAGGTTTATCAAAAATTTTATTTCTTATTTTTAATTTCTACTTATGAAATTAACCCTTCCCATTGTATGAATTATCATTACTAGTGGTATTTGAAAAGCTTGGATACATAATTGTGAAATTCTAGATGGTAATATATTATGTGTGGTTGCAAAGGCTACCTTGCATGAAATGTGTTTCACAAATTGTGCAAACAACCATCACACGTTTTAATTATGTTGGGTTTTAGAAAATCAAGTTTTGAGACCATTTTATTGTGTTCTAGAGCATATTCATGGGATATTTGTACCATATGAACCTGGAACCCCCAATTTGAATTCAAAAAAAAAGTGTTAATGGAATCAAGTTCTGTGATCTTGATAGTTTTCCAAATCTCCCCAAGCACCATGTGGGGATTGTCCTATGGTCTGACTGTACAATCTTGCAAATCATTACCAAACCCCTTATTGAATTATGGTAGTAAACACGGTTGTAGATTTAATGTATGCAAAGTGTTTGAATAAATTCCTCAATGGATGTAGCTTTCATGCATGCAAAGTGTTTGATTCAATGCCTCAATGGTTGTATATTTCATGCATGTAAAGTGTTTTATTAAATGCCTTAATGAATGAAGCTTTCAAGTTTGTTATTTTGCTTTTGATTTAGAAATATGAGTATTTGTCTAAGTATGATTATTAAAAAAATATGTATTATGTTATTGCAAATATTATTGCCATGCTCGTTACTCACATGCTTAGCTGCATTCAATATAAAAATATTTAAGAGTAATTCATTACAAGCATGAAGGGAATTATTCCTTGTATTTGTCCATTATTTCTTATGTTAATTTATTGTTGTGAAATTAATGTTATGTATAAATATATTGACAAACTTGGCTTCATGGTATTATATTCATCTTCACACCTCTATAGTTACCTAGTGATATGAATTTAAGCATAGTTAATTAAAAAAATATGAGTCTTACTGTCCATTCAGACCTTTGTTTATTTATGTTTTGTTAAGTTAGTAAGGTGGCACCTTACACCCATCCACAAAAGTTGTTCCCCCATGGCCCCTCTTTGTTTTCTTTCCCTTTTCTACCCTCAAGAATCACTTTTTATAGATTCCCAATCACCGCTATTGGTAATGGCTAAGACTTCAAATTCTATATCAATATTCACATAGTTTGAAGGAGAATTTTCAAACCTATTCGATGATTGAAGAGGTTGAATATTAGTTTTTGTCAATAGCTTTATGTCATTGAGCTATCTACATCCATCTCCTCCATAACCTTGGGACTACCCATAACTTCTACCAAACATTGCTTCATTGGTCCTACTTCGTATGGGTGTTTGGATTCTAATAGGATTCCTTCAAATTCAGGATGTACCCCTCTATTTTACTCTCTAAGTCCTCCCCCCATACTTTTGTTTTATTTCATCACTACGTTTAAATTTCTAGTTCTTTTCTTCCTCCATACATTTTTTATAAACTTTAGAACACAATCATTAGCTAGGTGACCATAGGTGTGACACGAGCATTGACAAGGGATTCCCATGTATTCTAGGGCTTGAATATAATGTTGGTCTTTTACCACTAGTTCTATGTTCTCTACCAAACCCTCCTCCAGGTACACCTCCACTAAAATTCGAGCTTTATTCTTGATTTAATCTACTGATAGTTTTCATGCCCTTCTATAAAGGTCCCTAGATTGTTTCACTTGGCTCTGAAAATATCCGAGGAATATAATTCTAAAGGAAATCCTAATATTTTTTTGCATACCATCTAAGATGTAGCCTTTTATGTTTGAGGGTCAAAATAAGGAGACCATCTCCTTAGGGTTTGCAACATATCGCCCCATAGCCATATCAAACCCAAGATCTCTATTGTGTCTTCCTCTCATTTGGAGATAAATGCAAGCCAAACCCTTACTAAGGGATGACAATCAAGGGAATACCTAATAGGGGTCTCCACTCCATGTATATCCAATACCCTAAGTTCTTTTATGAAATTTGTATGCCTACATAGGAATGTTCTTGTCGAGGCTTGATTCACCAACTCCCAAGCCAAGCCCTTACTATGGGATGACAATCAAGGGAATACCTAATAGGGATATCCACTCCATGTATATCCAATACCCTAAGTTCTTTTATGAAATTTGTGTTCCTACATAGGAATGTTCTTGTCAAGGCTTGATTCACCAACTCCACAATTTATTCATTTTGATGTCCTTGCCTAAAGCTAAGTTGGCCTTATTATTCCTTAGTGTGATACAATTACAACCTTCCTTTCATGGATGTCTTTGGAGAGAAACCCTTCTTCATTACACCACCTTAGTCTATTAGGGCTCCTGAAGTGTTAATACCAACACCTTTATTTCCAAGCATATCTCCAATCTAAACAATCTCGTCCCTAAGGTTCCCTACCTTCTCCCTACATCATTGATTAAGGGGCTTTAGGAACAACAAATCCATCGATGTGGGAGTTTCTTCTTTAGAACCTACTTCACCATCTTCTACTCGAGTATACAAAGGGTTTGCTAAGCACAATGACTGGATATGATTTACCTCACATGTGATCTTTTCGCACTTTGATCCGAGAACCTCCTTTAACATTGTTATAAAGGATTTAACAAGACCATCTACCTTATGTTTTGTCCTCCATGCAAGTATGATATAGGGTCTAGGTCAACAAACTCACATTTTCATGATCCAATCCCAAGTTCCCTAGGGGTCTAACCCCATAAACTTCCACAATGTCCTATCCAACGTTGACCCCATTGTGAATATAGATTAGTCTTTAAAAGGGTCTAATGAATAATCTATTATTTCCTCCTGCATAGTTCCTTAGTCTTTTGTCACTTATCTTTCTGATAATGATTATTATTATTACTAGCATAGATCCATTTTAAACCCGGATCTATCAAGCACCGAGAGGGATCCAATTTCTTGAGGTGTACATTATTTTACCATTTGGATACATCTCGGTTTTTGATAGATATGGGTTTAAAATGGATCTATGCTAGTTTAATTTTTTTATATTTTATTTAAGTCAATATATAATTTATATTTTTCATTTTTTATTTTTTAATATATTTTATTTATGTCGACTAGCATAACGTGACTAACGTGACATGATCTCCCCCATACTGGGTTGGAGAGCACCTTGTTTCTCTCAGTGCAATTATTATTATTATTATTAGTTCCCTAGGTCTAACCACATAAACTTCCCCAGTGTATTGTGAATATAGTTTAGTCTTCAAAATGGTCTATTGAATAATCTATTATTTCCTCCTTCATGGTTCCTTAGTCTTCTTACTTATCTTTCTGATTATTATTGGTGGTGTTGTTGTTAGTATTAAAACTGTATTTTTTTCATATAAAAAGCATGTAATACTTTTAATATACTATATTGTTTTGTTTTAAAATAATTATCGACAACTTACAATGAAGATCATTAGAAGATAACAAGAAATATTTTTTATTTCTTTTAAAATATTTTGTAACTTAGTATTTATATTCTTAATTTTCTTAAACTTTAGACAACTTCTGTTCAAAATATTTATTCTTTGAAAGATATAGAAATTATTAGATATTAGATATGATGTATGCAATATGTTGTAAGCAATTATTATTTTATTGATAGATCATTGGTTTATTAATTCTTTATTAATTTGATATTACTTTAGTTAATATTTCAAAGATATAGAAATTATTATATTAGATATGATGTATACCATATGTTGGAAGCAATTATTATTTTATTGATAAATCACTGATTTATTAAGTTGATATTACGTTAATTAGTAATTCATTGTTATTTTAATAAATAACTAGAGAATATCTAACCCCTGAAGGTAAGATGCACTAATCTGCTATTTATAAAATAAAGCAAAAGTAATAAAAACAAAAACCTTTTACAAACTTGAAATATTACTTTAATTAGTCATTCATTATTTTTTTCAAATAAATAACTAGAGAATATCTAACCCCTGAAGGTAAAATGCACTAATATGCTATTTGTAAAATAAAGCAAAAGTAATAAAAACAAAAACCTTTTACAAACTTGAAATATAAGAGTCACTAAATTAAATAAAAATGAATTTTTGTTATCTACGGAATTGCATATAAATTTCGGTTGCATATTTTTCACTTATTACATCAAAAATTGTAGTATCAATTAATAAAATAAAACATAACACATACATATATTGAAAATAATTGGTATCTCTAAAATTGTAGTATCAATTAATAAAATAAAACATAACACATACATATATTGAAAATAATTGGTATCTCTATCAACTTGACTAATAAAAATAAGTTATTAATGATATTATTGAGCAGTAAAAAATTGGAGGAATGATAAATTATAATCTTTTACTTCTATCAACTTGACTACTAAAAATAGTTATTAATGATAATATTGAACAATAAAAAATTGGAGGAATGACAAATTATAATCTTTTACTTCAATTCTAGAGGAGTGGTTGAGTGCTTTGGTTTATATGCAAAGGTCTGGGAGTAAATTCCCCAAGCTATAGCATACTTGAAAATATTAATCTTGTGTATTAATTAAAACTTATTCTAAGCCATAACATACTACTCAAGAACGATAGCAGTAATTAAGATTTACACCACAGTGATTTATTAAGATAATTTGAGATGAATTTGATTTTTCAATAATCATAATTAATTGTCAACAAAATGTGTGGATGAGCCTTGAGAAATGCCCCTTTTTTATGTGGCTATGGAATGTGTTTACTACTTGGTATTACAAAAAAGTTTAGAGATTAATCAGTGCACATTTCTTTAGAGTAAAAGGCAATACTGACCCTATGTTTTGCATGTGATGTCCTAGTTTGGACAGCAGCCTTGCAACACTCTTGTATCGTGCACCCTTTTACCTATAATACTCCTGCATCTTGCACCCTTTCCCCTACAACAGTGTGGTGCAACACTAACCTTCCCTCTTATAATTGGTGCATTTCCAATTAAGATTTTAAGGACACTTGTGTGGTGTATGTAGAAACTTTGGAAAGTCTTACCAATTATTAAAATGCCAACTACAAAAAGTTTGGTGATTCTTTTTTTAATATTCAAATTTCTAAGGATTTTATAGTCTTTAGAAAATCATGGCAATTTTTATAGTAAAATAATTTCATCCTTTATAATTTGAGCAAATTGAAATTTTAAGGACACTTGTGTGGTGTATGTAGAAACCTTGGAAAGTCTTACCAATTATTAAAATGTCAACTACAAAAACTTTGGCGATTTTTTTTTAATATTAAAATTTCTAAAGATTTTATAGTATTTAGAAAATCATGGCAATTTTTAGAGTAAAATAATTTCATCCTATATAATTTGAGCAAATTGCTTTTAGAAAATAAGGAAATTAAAGAAAATCTTTTTTGGGGAAAATTTAGCCCTAAAAAAAAATTAGCCCAATGACTAAATTTAGCTCTAAAAAAAATCCTTGGAATTTTCCATCATTCAAGCACAAAAAAGACCGTCAATAAGGTTCTAGCACACTGAGCATGTTGAATCTTCATCCTTGGACTCTGCTCTTTTGAAAAGGTTGCTACAGATTTTGTCATTTTCCACAGCCAAGAGGCTTTGGATCAAGAGGAACTTCACTTAGCACATGGAAAGGTATGTTGTTTTAACAAGGTTTGGCCTCATCTCATAACCTTTCATAAATGGTTTTTGTCATGTCCTCAATTAAATAATTTCCAAATAAGACTACTTGCAAATAATGTTCCACCAACCTACTAGTTCCCTAGGTTGAGATGGAGACATAAATTTTGTAATAAAGGGCTATGGGACCCAAAAGGACTTTAGTTTACCATATTCATATTTAAATGGGTCACGTAAATGATAAATGCTAAGAAAATAAGGTGGCATGGGTTCATGAAGACACTTGGAAGCTTGTGGAGTCGTTGGATGACTAGATTCCCCACACACTTGGCATGATCTTCATCCAAATTCGAACACATGGGTAATGTAACGTTATTAGAGGGTGATGTGGTGTCAAATATCATATAATGAGCAAAGGAATTCGAATAGGTAAAGTAGGGTAACTCCCATGGAAGAGGAAGAGACTAGAAGACAAGATGTGCGACTTGAAAGAAGATTCCATGCACTATATGACAACAAATGATGAAAGATTCTATGACAAGTATAACAAAGTCAAACTTGATTGCAAGGATATGACAAATCTAACACAACAGGGCTAAAAATAGCCACCGGGAGGTCGGATTTGGGAGTTAGAGGCAGCCATTCGAATTGGGGAAAGAATTGGAGCATGAAGAGAAAGACAAGTGTCATGGGAGTTACTAAAGCACTAAGATGAGTTGGAGGAATCCCATCAAGGGAAATTCGACCTTAGGAGACCTCATGAAGTTAATAAAAGAATGTCATGAGGAATGAGAATGGATTTTGATCATTTGTTAATTTGGCATTTTGGAGAGTTTTTGTTTGCCCATTGCACGATGAGTGTTCACTCTCCCTGTTTGTGAATCAATTTCGAGGGAGTTGGATTCATTTCCAAGTTGGTTGATGGAGAGGCCATTCAGATCTCTCATTGGAGCTTAATGAGGGAATTTTAGTTGTAGGTTGAAGGACCATACAGTCGAATTCTCATATATTCCCATATTCTCTCATTTCTTCTTCTCTATTCCCCTGCACTCTCATGTTGAGGGCACACTTGTTGGAGTGGTGCTTGCGCTTTGCTGAGTATATTTGATACCCAAGCTGTGAAATATGATGTATGTCTCTGTAATCTCATGTCCATATTCTCTGTAAATCGGAATACCAGAAATACATGTATGAAAGGCTTGCTTTCCCATGCTCTGGAATGACTAGTTTTCATGTATTTGGTTTCCATTTAGGAAAGAGTTGCATAAAATATTTGTATGAGGAGATTTCTATGATTTTGATGATGATGGGAAAGCAATATGTGATACATGGTTGTGTAATCTTATGTCCATATGATCTGTAAGTCTAAATATCATAAATCCATGTGTGAAAGGCTTTCATTCCCATGAGTTCGAATGACTAGTTTTCATGTGCGTGGCTTCCATTTCAAAGGAGTTATATATCTGATAGGTATAAGGAATTTCTATGATGTTAAACGTTGTCAAGGAAACAATTTATATGTTGTAGATGGTCTCCATTCATCATGTCATTTTTGAACTATGTCATGTACTTTTTATGAGTTAAAATGGAGCTAGCAATGTCATTTCCCCCTAAGCAATTTTATTGAAAGTTATCATACGAATGTTTTATTTTATAACCAGTTTGAAGAACTAATACCCATGATTAATCACATCCCCCGATGTCTGCTATTCATCCCCATACTCTTTTATCAAAGTTGGGAGGGTCATACTGCATTTGGAGAGCCAAAAGTGGCATCTACCCTTGGGGGTTTTAACATCAATTTCTTAGTGTTTTTGTCATTCCTTCCCTATGGCCAAAATCAAGTTGCAGAATCAATAGAAAATTGTATGAGCATTAATATTATGCATTAGGATGTCTTGATACCCCTCGAGCTCTTCCATACAGAATTTGAAGTCATTTGGGTGCATTCGGTCAACTTAGGTTTCACTACTCTAAAGCTAGAAATTGGCCAGAGTTGTGCAAACTTGAGTAACATGTAAAAATGAATTTCTGATTCGACCATTGAGTGTCTGAGGTCTGTTAGAATGTGTTAAATCCCCCATAATAATTTTTGAAAGGTTTGGTGGTGTTTGGAACCAAACCAAGAAGGACTAGTCGGCCACATTTTCCTAGTAAATCTGCATTATTTCTCTTTAACCCAAAACAAGGTTGTAGAGGTCTAAAGTCATCTACAAAGTGTACATAAGCCACCTTGGTATGTTTTAAGACTCACCATACTATTTCCTTTCAAATTAAGGACCATTTGGTGAGAGTTGGAACCCTCTAGAGTCATGACTAGTTAAGCTTGGATTTTTCCAATTTGTACTTTTGTCCAGAATCCCAAGTAGGGACATTACAGTTTTCTCATTTTTGGAAACCCCTTCTTTAGAGAGAAGATTACATCTTTACCCATGTGCTTATGGGTTGTTCATTGTGGAGTTTGACTCTAGGGATGGGGAACCAATCTTTCAATCCAGGCCTTGGTTTTGGGACATGTCTCCTTATGTATGAAACGCTGGTACACCACCCTTGCATCGAATTGAACCACATGCTCCACCGCTTGTGCAGGCCCCCGTCAATTCCTTTGAGTTTCATTCTTGCGAACGCACTCCCCAGGTGGGATACTTAACGCGTTAGCTACAGCACTACGTGGGTTGATACGCACAACACTTAGTATCCATCGTTTACGGCTAGGCAGGGATTATGCACGAAGCAAGCAATGGAACTAGGGCAATCACGGGACGCTTCGCTTCTGGAATTTGTTTTATGCCTTCGAGTCAAACAGGGGGGGGGGGGGGCATTACTCGTCTATACTAGGGAACTAGGGATCAATCCATACGACACCCTTTTCTAAGGGGGGGTTATTATGCTCAGGGCTGCTCAAAGAGAGAGTTATAAGGTCCTGGTCTTTAGTTAGAAGGTAAGGGCAAGTTCCGGTCCTTGTGCAGAAATTTTACCCTCAGTTGCACTGTGGATTAGGTTTCCCAAAGTCCCTATGCAATTCTTGTCACTGTCCAACATCCAGTGGAAGCACTTTGGAGGAATTTCATCATTTCTCCACTAAAGACACATCACGACCTATGCTAAGTTCTCTGTGAAATAGATTTCACACATGGTTTCAGTAAAGAAAATTGGATTGAGGTGGATAAAAATGTTTGGAAGCAAATATCGAACTAGTGCTTGTTCCATGGTCACTTGGCAACTTTCCATCAAATGCATTGTCTTGACACTGTTAAGGTTTCCCGAAAAAGCATTATAAGGAAAAGCATAAAGTAAAAAAATTACAGACCCACTTGGTGGCAAGGTATCGCCCACCGGAGGTTTTGAACCCCACCAAGGATGCAGACCCTAAAGATGAAAAAGAAACCAACATTGTTACCTCGGAGCAAGATTTGCCAGTCCTTTACCTAGCTTCCCTTTCAAGAAAATCAACAGGGTAAACAAGCTGCTTTTAGTTGATAAGAGTTTACATATTGAATGGTACCATGCTAATACTGTCCACTGGTCCTAAAAGATATATATTGGTATGGTTGAGGCAATTTTTATATTTTACGTAATAGAATACAAACTCACTTATGTTCTAAAAAAAATAATAGAATACAAATTTATTTCTGTTCTAAAGAAATATATGGATCCAAAATTAATCAAAACATCTACCTAGTTCTCATTCCACTGCTGACGCAGCCACTATTTCCAATAGGGCCTACATCTCCAAATAAATTACTTTAAATACTTTCAGATATATTCTATTACTAAACTGTCATGAAATATAACATAAAGCATTAAATAGAATATGAAATGGCAAAAAAAATACAATTTAGACAAAATTAGATTTATCTTGAAAGAATCTGATCTGTGGTTCCTAATTATTTGGTAGATCCTATATTTGGTCTCTATCTTAATCTATAAATGGGAAATGGCCTCTCTATATATCAATTGAACAAATAAATGAATTTAGTGGCAGATGCCCTACAATTCTATCAAACAAAACTGCAGAATGCTGCCTTATACCTTAATTATGGCACCTTTTATCCTAAACATATATATATAAAGTGGAAATTGTTATTGAGAACAATCTATTCATTTCCTTAATGCTTGCTTGAATGTGAAGCGAATTGCCAAAAAGATGGAGAAAAGGGCTCATAGGGATGCTAAACAAGAAGTCAAATTTCTAGTTTTAATTTTATGCTGCCTCATCGCTTTGACGCTCGCTCCACATAAACTATAATGCTCCGTATGACAATGCTGTACAAAATTACAATTCTAGGTATAAAAACTCTGTATAAAATTAAAATGCATGGCATAACTTGCTTGCGTGTAAAGGAAACGAGCCTAGAAGATGGAGTAAATGGGCATCATGAGGATTTAAACAAGAACTTAAATTGCAAGTTTGATTTTATGCTGCTTTGTATCTACTCCACATCTCTTTGATGCTGACTTCACAGAAATTATAATGCTTTCTATGACAATGGTGTATAAAATTACAATGAATGGTATAATTCTGTATAAAATTACAATGCTTGGCACAACTTTGTATAATATCATTTAAATGTCAACATCTTTTCTGCTGTCACAATAGCCACCTCTGCATCACTAATATTAAGAAGGGAACAAGAAATTACAGAACTTTTTTTTAAAACGACCTGGTAATTTCATTTGATAGATGTTTTATAGTAACAAGTGCTTACCAACTTCCAGTTGCAGCTTTAAAGCAGTAATTAGACATTGACAGATAAGCCCAGCTGCTGCCACTAGAAAATGTTATCAATGGTAAACTCAAGCAACAGCACATAACCCCACCTGCTGCAACTTTGAAAATAAACTATGTTACAACCTGTAAGACTGTATTGGGGCTTAACACCATAACAAAAAAACTAACATCATCTGGACTCTCTAAATCTTTCCGTACAAACCTTTCCAACAGACAAAGCCATCAACTTGTTTATTCTACGAAGGGGCAAGATTTTCTGTGCTACTAATGTCTGCAAACTTTGCAACACTATATAAAAGTGGTGATATTATTTGCATTGCTTAGCACGAAAGTTTTCAGGTGCAAGCAATTTCAAGACCAAGCGTTCAAGCCTCTTGGCACCTGGACCAGGTCTAAGAACTGTTGGATCATTCCTTACAGCACAGGGATCTCTACTGCCGAAAGAACTTCCTACACACCATCCCCCGGGTGTGAATTGACCAGCAGAACGACCCAAAATCTCTTTGTCTATTTTATCTAGTACTGGATCACCTTTAGGAAACTTCCTAGCAAATGGTGCACCACTTTCCATCATTTCATCAAAATGTTTTAAACTAAGTGACATAGGATGTTGCTTGGGTGGAGTATCCCACTTTATGTAGTGCAAGTCATGGTTAACTGAAGTATTCTGAAACTCCTGAGCATTGCAAATAACAGTGTGAAAATAGCCTTCTGGGGATGAGATAAAGTTTGTATAGTACATTAAAACTGTTCGTGGAAGATTGTCCCAACCCCATATACAAAACTCCAAAAACGTACGAGTCAAAACCACCCAAGCTGAACCTGTAAAAGAAACAGCATGATGGGTATGATCAGTTCAGCTATAATTTCATAACTATAATTTCAATAAAATGCTTTATAAAGAAGATATGATACATCTTGAATTAGTACACTAAGTGCAGAAAGACAATTAGAAGAAGACGAAACAATATGTGAGGTGTTTCCAACATAAATAACAATACTAAGATGCTGCATCCTCCAAGTCAATACAATATCAAATAAAAAGAATCCTCCGTGGCACAAAGCAATGTCAAGAAACACAAGGACCATGCAAGCACAAAACACGTTAAATTTTCTGAAGGAAATAGTATATAAGTAAATCATTCTTTACTTTATACAATAAACAAACCTTCTTCTAAAGGAAAATGCAATCAGAGGAATGACTTAATCTATGCACTCACTGACTAATAAACATACAAACAAAATCCATATTAATAGACAGCCCATACATCAATCCCTCTATACATCATATGGAACTCAGATAAAACTAAGGTGGTAAATCTCTAAAATTGATTATATACTGGAGATTATAGTTCATTGAAGTCCATATCAGGAAATCTGATGTAGTAGACAGTAGACACAAATATTAACATTGGTCAACAATGACTGGATTGGACAGATAAACAATAATAATGCTTTAGAACTAAATTTCGACTAATGCACATATCCCATCCTTTTTGCTAACAAAATTGCACTCGTTTCATCCTTTGAGACCAGTGAAATCCATAGACTATGGCAATTACTTGAGAGTCTGTAGATGACCTTTTGATGACAGGGAACAATGAAAGTTATAATGCATCCATAAAGAAAGATTTGAAGGAGGGACTTAAAATGACAAACCGGGGACAGCTTCACTACTACTTGGGAATTGAAGTGACTTAACATCCTAAGTACATATTCATCTCCCAGAAGAAGTATGTAGAAGAATTGTTGAACAGATTTTGCATGTCAAAATACAACCCTCTCTCAACTCCAATGGAACAAAAGATGAAGCTCACATCGATTGAAGGAGAATTCGAGGATACGACCAAGTACAGACAGCTTGTAGGAAGCCTTATCTACCTTACCACCACCAGACCATATATTTCATATGTTGTTGGCATCCTTTCAAGTTTCATGCACAAACCTTGTGAAGGACACTGGTCTATTGCTAAAAGAGTTCTAAAATACTTGAAGGGGACGCAAGACTTTGGACTTCAAACTTATTGGGTGTTCTGATTCAGACTTTGATGGTGACAAAGAGACAGGAGTATTTACTTCTAAATACACAATGAGTCTTGGATCAGTTGCTTCCTGGAGATCAAGCAAACAGTCAGTTCCAGCAGATTCGACAACAGAGGCAGAATATGTGGTTGTTGTCGAAACAACGAAAGAGATAGTGTGGCTCAAGAAGATACTTGAAGATTTGCAGGAGAAACAAGAGAACTCCACTCCCTTATTGATTGACAACACTTCTACAATCAGGTTGGCCAAGAATCCCAAATTCCATGATCGAACCAAGAACATCAAAACAAAGTACCATTTGATTCAACATCATGTAGAGGCCAAGACAGTTCATCTACAATATTGCTCCACGAACGAGCAAATTGCAGACATCTTCACCAAAGCACTTGGACGAGAAAAGTTTGAAAAGTTTAGAACCATGCTCAAACTTGCAAACAACCCTTCGGATTAAGGGCAGGAATGTTGGAAACCTAATCCTACGGGATTATGGTTCCATCAATGATTGTAAATAATAATGTAATAATAGTTTAATAAGAAGATAAAGTGGAAAAGTCTTCAATGGATCTCTTGGCAGGTGAAGCCAAAGAGACGCCTCTCATTGTATAAATTAACTATTGAGGATCAATGAAAGCAACAAATCGGAAGTTATTTCCTCTGACAGAAACCTACACATTAGGTGACATATATGATTGCACTTGTTATTCTCCTCTGCCAAAAAATTATCTGTATCATAAATGCATCATTGACAACCTCAATGTTAGCCTTATTATTGCATACCATAAGCTTGTATCGGCTCTGTTAGCCCTCAAAATGCATGAACATTTTTGGTTATTCTTCCAGCAGTATAAGGGAAATTTTCTGGAGTCGCTCAGCATTTAAAGAAACGGATTCTTTTCCTGAGGCCTTTTCCAGCAGAGCCGAGGGGATTTATGGTGCTAATTATTAAAAATTGAAGGGGCTCAGCACTCTTGAGTTTCCCTCAGTCAAGACAAAGGTAATCTTATGCAAGCTTGAATCACAAGGGAAAAAGCACAGTAAGAAAGAATATTAGTTTGCTATTTCTGAAGTCAAATAAGACAGGTAATTCCACTCAGCATAGAAGGTGGTTAGCAACACCCCTAACTCTTCATGCATACTTTTTAAAAGGCCTGAATTATGTTTTAGATATGATCACTAAGAGTTGATCTGTAAGGGGGTTCTGTACCTTGGCTGCATAAGCTGATTCGTGGATCGATTTGCATTTGCTGCTCGTCCATCTTTTATTCTGGGTGATACTCTTGCATTATTTCTAGATCCTGATGTGAGACATTTCAGAATCTTTTGTAAAGGCTAAGGAATTGATACATGGCAGCCATTAGTCATATCAGCTAATAAGTTCAGATCCATTTGTACCCAGATTTTGAAAAGGAGGACTTCAGCAGATCAGCCTACCACCCAGTTATAAATTAGTGTCAAAAGTTAATCTTAAGATGATTCAGAAAACAGACTAGCTGCTGCTTATTCTGATCCATTTTGCAAACTTTTGTGTGACAGCAGTAAGCTATTGCTAGCAGCAGAAGAGGGTAGACTAGGGCACCATTGGACATTTTTCAGCCATTAAATTTAAAAATCACAGTGCATCCTAAAAAAATGAGCAGCAATCCAGGGGTATTCTGGGCATCTTTCTAGAATACTTTTCAGATTTTGTTCTTCAGTATTATAGTGTAGTGGGTGCTCCCATGAGTTTTAGAATGATTTTCCAAGGATCTATAAAAAGAGTATAAAGCAGGAGCTTTTCAGATTCACCCTTGGATAAAGTATGCCTTGTGCCCAGATCATGTAGATGAGAAAACAATTGCTGCTGCAGCCTTTATTCAGTCAAAATTCGAGATGGTGTTGGAGCTGCAACTATCCGTAGTACTGAAGGATGAAAGGAACCTTGCTGGATATCAGCCCACACAAGAATGATGGCCAATTCACTTGCATTACAACTGGATTCAAATTCAAAACAGTGTACTGGAACTAGAGATCACCCTTCACTTCTGGGAGGTGATGGAAGCCAAATTTAACATGATTTAAGGGTTAAAGCAGCTAAAGGGGAGGAGTGCTTCATTATAAAGAGGGCTATTAGTGTGTAGATCCTCCTTGACATGGTCAAATTAAGCCTAGTTATTGCACCCTTATACATGCTTATTATTCTAGTCGAGTTAGTTGGCTTATTGGAGAGAACACCTTGACCACCTTTGACTTGGTTTGCATGAGATCAATCCTTGAAGAGTTTGTTGAGAAAACACCCAAACTATCCTTCCTATTTTGGGAAGGTGGTTGGTGTGCAATGATGGTGTATCACTCTTGGAGATGAAGCAGTCCCCTAGGAGGCATCTTAGCATGTGTATGGAAGAGGCCTAAATACCTTGCGCATAACTACCTTGGCACACTTCTCAAAGATGCAGCATGGAGGGATTATTTTATAACAGCATAGATCCATCTTAAATCCGGATCTATCAAGTACCGAGAGGGATCAGATTTCTGGAGGTGTAAATTTTTTTCTTGATGTGTAAAAAATTTAAGACAAAAAAATCACACCCCAACAAATTTTATTCCTCTCGATGCTTTGATAGATCCAGATTTAAGATAGATCAATAACGTTTTAAAACTCGGAATCGGACTTTGAACCGACCGAGGGTCAACTCGGCTTTGAACCGATAATGACTTGGAGAGTTTGATTTCAATGACTTGGACTACTAAAAAATACATAAAATTTTACAATTTTAATGAAAAATATATATATTAAAGATTCCAAGCTATGATTCCAAACCATTAGAGACAAAATATGCAAAGTCTACTCATGTATATACCATGTAAGGGTGAATATATCAAAATGGCACCAAGTGCAATACATATCTGAATCAAGATTGAAAACACATAATCATCCAAATCAGTGCCTCTACCTCGAATCTCAAAGTTGATCCTCCAAGGACATTAGTCAACACAATACAATTTTGATGGAACGTTCTAATCTAATCATTAAAATAAGGCAAAAAGAGTTTCCCATGCTTAATAAGTGATTTTGCTTGACTGAAGGGTACATTTTTATTAAGGTCATGACAAAGGAGTTCAATCAACTTCAACAATCAGGCATCAGCACCACCAACATCAAGGTACATATTGAGTTTGAAGTGCTTGATCAAATTGCAATCCCTTACCCTCATACATGATAGAATCTAGTGGAAACGTTGCAATCCTTAAATCTTGAAAACTATTAAGTCTGTTGAGTTCTGAATGGAATCTAAAATTCTACTTTTTGCACATGAAGTTCAATGATGTTTGAACCACTCTCAAACATCTTGAAACAATTAAGGGTAATGTTAAAAATTTTAAGTAAAAGGATAGAAAATGAAAGAGTGACATTCCCTTTAACTTTCATTTTATATCATTTTATCAAAGTCACATGACACAAGGACACGAGACACGAGGACAAGAAAATATGAGTATTCGACACGAGTCACGACGACCCCAAAAACAAGACACCACGGGGGACACGTTTTATATATATATAAGATCCACATTTTTTAAAAACTAGAAGTCTATACATCAATCTGAATCATAATATCATTCAAAGAATCAATTGAAATTTGACAATGATGAATCAATAATAAAATTATCAATGAACATTGAATCATGAACTTTGAGTTTGAACCATAAACTGCATATTTCATATTTGATATTTCTCATTAAAACATCAAAACCAAAATGTGTTACATAGATATCAAAAAAATGCCATTGGAAAATACAAAATAGAGTAGATACTACTACAATCTAGTATCTACATTACTACTAGATACAAAATGAAAATACTAAATAGCCACAAGGAAGAATCTCATAGCCCATCAGTGGTACTAGCCGCTGTCAATAGTCCTCCTACTCCTCCATGTCAAAATCAACATCCCTGTCACTACTCTCTCCTCTATCCTCCTCCTCCTCTAGACCCAATCCAAGATCTGTTGGTGTGGAGAATGACTCCTCATTAGGCTCATCATCAAAAGTCACTAGCTCTAGCACGAGGTCAGTAAGATCCATGTTGGCTAATGCCAACTCTATATTGTTGTCCAAACCCATATCATCAGGAAATACAACCCACATCTTTGTCCAACCCTTCAACCACTCTTGCCTCTTCCTATAAATAAGACGAAGGTTGGTGTGCACATACACCATTGCCTCTGCCCTGGATTGCTCAAGCCTACTCTTTTTCAAACTGTACAAATTTCCATATGTGCTCCAATTCCTCTCACAACAAGAGGATGAAGTAACCTAGGAAACAATCCTCATGGCTAACTGTTGTAGAATAGGGAATCTTTCCCCATGAGTTGTCCACCAACCATGGGCCTTCTTGACTCCCATGTCTCCAAGCATATCATACCCTCCAAATCTCCCCATGCCAGTGGAGAACTATATGAAGCCCTCCTCCACCTCCTGAAGGGATGCTCTATCCTGAAATATCCTTCTAAATGCTAACTTCCTCCCATTTGATATCTCTATATCCATGTGAGGAGCAAATCTGTTTGAGGGCCCACCACTGAGCCATTCCTGACTGTAGAACTTGGAATTTAATGAATGAGCCAAGCAAAGCAAAGGTGTTTAATTCTTATCCCACCTAGAGATAAGAATGTCCTGTATGGTGGTCCATAAGCTCTTTGATGATGTCCCATACTTAGAGAAATCATTCTCCATAACAATGGTCTTCACAGAAAAAATCATGGAATCCCACCCCTCATAAACATCTCCTAAGATGGGTTGGTCTATGTCTGCAAACCGCAACAAGGAAATGATAGGCTCCATAATCTTAATGACAAGATTTACATTCTCCCACCAAACATCATCTAACACTGTTTCCTTTACTTTTTTTCTAAGCAACTTGATCCGTCTTTCTCCAAAA
This sequence comes from Pseudotsuga menziesii, assembly GCA_001517045.1. NCBI lineage: Eukaryota > Viridiplantae > Streptophyta > Pinopsida > Pinales > Pinaceae > Pseudotsuga > Pseudotsuga menziesii. The sequence goes on from LPNX010155488.1 coordinate 95,047, forward strand.
AGACCAAAGATCTAAAATAACCATGGCCCCAAGAACAGCCTTGACCTCCCTCAACCTCTTAAGCATGATGAATGAGAAAGCAAACCGAGTATCTGCAACCTTCAACAATAATAAATGTGTGTACTCTTTATATATTGTGAGGGCATTGGTATGGTTTTGTACAAAAATGAGGATATAGCGTGCATCCTCAATAACATTACCAATCCATGTCACCTCTGCAACAATAGATTTAACTGCTAAATACAAGGAATGAACAATGCATGGTGTCCAAAATATTCGTGGATATTTAGTTTCCACAATCATGCCAACAGCTTTACAAACATGTGCATTATCAGCGACGATTTGCACACAATTACCAACATCTTCTTCTTCAATAACTTTAATGAACAACTTAACCATATATTGTGCATCCTTGTATTTTCCGAGAGCATCCACCGCTTTCAAGAAGACCGGTCCATTATGGGAAAACACCATGAAATTAATGAGTGGATGGGGTGTTGTATCTGTCCATCTATCAGAAACAATGCTAAAACCGGATGAAATCCATGATTTTTTGACAAGTTGTATGATTTTGTCCACCTTCTTTTCCTTAACCAACAATGTGGTCCTAAGCTTCTCTGAGCTTGGAGGCACATACCCTCTTGGAGCCTTTTTCAACTAAAGCTTGACACGTCTCAATGAACAAAGGTAATCGTGCAACATTGAATGATATGAAGTTGAGATAGAAATAGAATGTAATAGTAAGATCTACCTCATATCGAGTCTCTTTCTGATAAATTGTCCATTGGACCATAATTTTGGGTTGTCCTGTTTTTTGTTGGTTGAATTTCATCTCCACTCCCAAACATGTTAGATGTTTTCCTCAAGAATGGAAGAGGATCATCGGTTTTTGACATTTGTTTGCTTGTTGCTGCCTCATTCCCCAACCCAACTACATCCTCCTTTTCCAACTACTTTCTTTGGTTGGCAATGATATCCCTCTGCATGGTCCAAGTCCACAAGGAAGGGCCAACAAATGGCCCTTAACTCTGAAGTAAGTGCTCTTGAATTCACCCTTGCAGAAATTGCAAGACCACAGAACATTTCCTCCCCCAGCCCTCTTTGATCCAGGCTCATCTTTCTTTGTTACATACTTCCATAGGGGGTATTTGTTTCTTGTCCTTGTTGTTTTGCTACAACAACAAGGTTATGTGAGGGCCCTGAGGGCATAGCAACTTCTAAAACTTCACTTGAAACACTTGGAACACTACCACCAGCAGACACAGAAATATTACCACTACCATGGTGATCGAAGGAACCAAGAGATACATTTTTGCTCTTCTTTGAGTTTAAACTTTGCTTGCTGCCTTGGAAGATTGAGCCATTTCTTTCCTTCACAAACTGAAATGAGAAATCCAATGACTGCCTGAAATCCACTGCTAGTCAGTTAATACTTAATGCTTAATTCAAAAAACAAACCTATTCATTTTACTCATTTTTTGTGCATTCTTAGGCTTATAGATCACGTACGTTAGTGTATTTTTTGTTTGTTGTCCTAGTTTTCGGTCAAAAAACATGAACAACAATCTTAACTTGTTGATTTTTTACATTTATTGAAAAAAATCATAAAACTTGCTCACCTATACAATGTAGTTGCTATGTTCATTCTTCGTGTGAGCTGCTTACAATGTAGCACATGCCTTGGCCCTGGACTGTGTGTGCTCTATTTGTGCACCTCTGCCCTAGACTGCTATGTTTTAATGTTCGTTGTTGTTACAGATCCTGTAGCTGTTGTGTGGCTTCAACAAATAGGCAGTGGCATGTCACTCTCCATTGGAGGCACCCTTATGGCCTCACTTCTCCACTGGCATGATACCTCTCAACAAGCTCACATCTCAGCAAACTCACAAGCCGTGAGCTCCCTCTTCTCCACGGGCATGAAACCTCTCTCAAATCGCCAACAAACAATGGGCCAGAAAAGGGGAAAAAACTCGATTTTTATCTGCAAGAGTCTGTTTTAATGGGACACGATGTTACATACGTGACAACTTCTCCCCCATACTGGGATGTAGAGCACCTCACCACATACGTGACAACATCTCCCCCATACTGGGATGTAGAGCACCTCGCTACTCTTGATGCAATTATGTGGCTTGGTCAAATGTGGTCCCGACTCCCAAGGGCTTCTGGCACAATATTCAAAGGTGCACCTACTCCAAGGATTATCTTATTTTATTTCTTAGACAAGGAGCCACTTGGAGAGGATCCCCTTCCATTTGACTTGGCAAATATATTATTTTATTGAAGAATGGTTGTTGAAGGTTATTCTCGAGGAGCAGCAAAGGAGAAGAGGACAAATGACATCTTGCATGGGCTTGCATGAGCATGTTGCTTGAGAATTATGACATGTGGCACTCCCCTCATCATTATTGCATCATTTTATTGTCTTTTTGAACATTTGCTTTAAAGAACCCGTTTTACATTTTAGTTTAGTATTTTCCTTGGGGAATAAAGTGGATCTAGATTTCACTAATACTATTTTATTGTACGAGGAGATTGAGCTCAAATCTATATAAAGGATTTGCTCTCTCCATTTTTGGCATGGTTGGATTAATAAAGAAAATCTTTGGAGCCTAGCTAAAGATTCAGTTGGAGAAATTAATCAAGGTGTGCTTATTGGTGGTTGTCACTTTAAGGTCTAGCCGATAATTAAGTTTTATGTAGAGTTTCCATTCAATTTAGTGTTAGAAATAATCTCTAGAACTAAAATTGTTGTCTCGTGAGAAGGAATTAGTGTGAGATTGTAATCCTCCTAATTTCTTGTTGTGGCCTTGATACTAGGGAATCTTGGTGTGATTATAGATCAAGTATGGCGCAAGAGTTTGGCTTATTTGTTTTTATGGGGTTTTAATTGATGAGTGTTTGGAATTTATCACTTTTTAGAGGGTGCTCCATATTTATCCCCTTGGTGCATGATTCCATATTATACCTTCTTGATTATTTCATAGTTGCACATTATGTCTTGTATTCAAGTGTGTGGTTGTAATGATGTTCTAGACAAGGTGTTCCCTGAGCCAATCTTGAGAGAGATTCCAAGATTTCATGGACACCCTCATCTTAGCTTCACAACATGTTATATCCTTCATTGAGCTTCTTTCATATTTTTATATTGTCCATGAAGATGTCATGATGACAGTGTTTGTGCATACCTTGAAAGAATCTGCAAAGATATGGTTTGAAAGCCTTGATAGAAAAGAAACATTTTCATTTGCAGGTCTAATCAAAGCATTTGAATCCTGATTATGAAGAATCATTGATGGACAAACTTTTTGTTTCATCCCAAGAACAGATTATGCATGATTTTTCAGATCCAGAAGAAGACTCTTGTACATTGCTGAAGCCACCTCAACCCTCGTGCCTTGAGAGTGCTACTGACAATGTTTTATGCTTTAGATGAGGGGCCACCCTATGTTGATTTCAGAGAGGTTGATTACATCAGACTTATCCAGCATTGGATAGGGGAATCCTGCACTGGAACATAATATCCTTGGCATGATTTTGTCTTTCTCTCTCACGTTCATGAGCCTACTTGAGATTTTGGGCATATATTTACTTGATCCATGATGTTTCATTGTTTTGATTTGTGGCCAAACACAAGGGAAAGCCTCATGGTGTTGATGAGATCATCGAATGGTTGCATTGACTCTATGATTTCACCTAATTCAATTTCATCTTCCTATATTAGAGTAGGGTTGGATAAATAAGCTCTTCTGAGCATTAGAATAGGAAGAATAAGTTCAATTCTATGAGCATTAGTTTTATTTCCATGTTTCCTTGGCATTTTTGGCTTAGGCCCTGCTTTGTAAAGTCAATTTTGAAGTTTTTGAACAAGAACATTTTGGACTGTTTTGTGGGGTTTTCAGATGTGAATGTGGATCCATTCCACCACATGTTTTGCACATGTTTAATGGCATCTCTTAACAGGTACAGCAGAGATTTTTGGAAGAGTACATGTCCACATAAGGAGCCAGGTGTTACCCCTCAAAATGCATGTGCAATTTGAGTCAATCCCCCAGCAGTATAAAAGGAATTTTCAGGAGTCATTCAGCATTTCAAGAAGCAGATCATTTTCATGAGGTCTCTTCCAGCAGAGCTGAGGAGATTTAGGGTTCTTATTGTTAACAAATGGAAGGGGCTCAGTACTCTTATATTTCCCTCGGTCAAGATAAATGGTAATGTTATGCAAGCTTGAATCACAAGGAAGAAAGGAAGCATGGTTTGATAGAATATTAGTTTGCTGTTTCTGAAGTCAAACAAGACAAGTAATTGCACACAGCATGGGAGGTGGTTAGCAGCACCCCTAACTCTTCAAGCATGCTTTTTAAAAGGCCTGGAATACGTTTTAGATATGGTCGCTAAGAATTGGTCTGTAAGGGGATTCTGTACCTTGGCTGCATAAGATGATTTGTGGGTTGATCTGATTTTTTGGGGTTTCTCATCCATCTTGTATTCTAGGTGATACTGTTGCTTTATTTCCAGATTGTGGTGCAAGACATTTGAGAATCTTTTGAAAAGGTTGAGGAATTGACACATTGCCGCCCTTAGTCATATCAGCTAATGAGTGCAGATCTATTTTGTACCCAGAATTTCAGAAGGACGATTTCTGGGCTTCTTTCTAGAATACTTGATTGCATTATTCACTATTATAGTGGAGTGGGTGCTCCCATGAGTTTTAGAATGATTTTCCAAGGATCTTTAAAAAGAATATAAAGCAGGAGTTTTCCAGATTCACCCTTGGATAAAGTATGCCCTGTGCCCAGATCCTGTAGATGAGAAGGCAATTGCTGCTGCAACAATTATTCAGTTAGTTTGAAATGGTGTTGGAGCTGCCACTATCCATAGTGATGAAGGATGAAAGGAACCTTGCTGGGTATCAACCCATAAAGGAGTGATGGCCAATTCACTTGTATTACAACTGAATTTCAAATTCAAAACACAAGTGTACTGGAATTAGGGATCGCCATTCACTTTTGGGAGGTGCTGGAAGCAAAATTTAGCATGATTTAAGGGTAAAAGCAGCTAAAGGGGAAGAGCACTTCAATATAAACGATGACGAGTAGTGTGTAGATCTATGTTGCACGAAAAATCCTAAAATACCCGCATACCGGTACCAGTAACTCATGGAAACTTCTCAGAAACTTCTGGGAAACCTCCAAGGATCCATGAGCAGCTTGGGACCCATAGGAAATCTAAAAGACCCTAGTTTATGGGAAATGAAAACAAATTAACCTCTAAATCATTTCTAAACCTACCTACAAAATTCAACCTCTCATTCATATTTTATTGTGAGATAAGTGTTATATACTGTGTTTCCCCTAGCGTACCCATTTTATGGGGGGTCATGTTTCCAAGCGTTCCATGTTTCCACTATTTGTGCAACTTAGGTGTAGATCCTCCTTGACATGGTCAAACTAAATCTAGTTATTGCACCCTTCTCCATGCTTTCTATTCTTGGAGAGTTAGTTGGCTTAATGGAGAGAGCACCTTAATCACCCTTGACTTGTTTGCATGAGATTAATCCTTGAGTTCGTTGGAAAATGCACTAGCTATCCTTCATATTTTGGGAAGGTGGTTGGTGTGCATAGATGATGTATCACAACAGGAGATGGAGCACTCCCTTAGGAGGCATCTTGGCATGTGTATGGAGAAGGCCTAACTACATTGCACATTCATGGGTACACTCTATTTGGAAGACTATTTTATTTGTTGGGTGGTCCTAGATCCAAGATGGATAACTATCTTGGCACACTTCTCAAGGGCGCAGGATGGAGGAATTATCTTATAGTGTGGATTGGTCAAATGTTGTCCCAAAGACTCGTTCTTGCACGATATTCAAGGGTGCACCTACTCCAAGGATTATTTTGCTTATTTATTAGACAAGGAGCATCTTGGAAATCGTCCCCTTCCATTTGACTTGGCAAATATATTATTTTAATGAAGAGTGGTTGTTGGAGGTTATTCTTGAGGAGAGTTCCAAAGGAGAAGAGGACAAATGGCACCTTGCATGGGCTTGCATGACCACGTTGCTCAGGATGATGATATGTGGCATTACCCTCATCATTATTGCTTTATTTTATTGTCTATGTGAACATTTTGCTTTAGAAAATCCCTTTGATGTTTTATTTTAGTATTTTCCTTGGAGAATAAAGTGGATCTAGATTCCACAAATAATATTTAATTGCGTGAGGAGATTGAAGCTCAAATCTATACAAGGATTTGCTCTCTTCATTTTTGGCATGGATGGATTAATAAAGAAAGTCTTTGGAGCCTAGCTGAAGATCCATTTGGAGCAATTAATCAAGGTGCTTTCTTATGTGTGGTTGTCACTTTCCCTTTCTCTTCCTTCATGGATAATTAAATTTTATGTAGAGCTACCATTCAATTTGATGCTAGAAATAATCTCTAGAACTAAAGTGGTTGTCTCATGAGAAGGAACTAGTGTGAGATTGTAATCCTCCTAATTTCTCATTGTGTCCTTGATATTGGGGATCCTTGGTGTGATTATAGATCACATATGGCGCAAGGGTTCCGCTTATTTGTTCTTATGGGATTTTAGTTGAGAAGTGTTTGGGGTTGATCACTCTTTAGAGGGTACTTTGTCTTTATCCTCTTGGCTCATGACTCCATATTATACCTTCTTGAATATTTCATGGTTACACATCATTCTCTTATATTAATGTTTGTGTTTGTGATTGTCCACCTTGTATGGGGATCTCATTTATTCTCATGATGTGTGTTTCCATGTTGGCTAGTGATTGAGCATTTGTAATGACCTGACTATGCATTCTCCACATTTTTTGGCCCTCTTTACTTGTTATCTTGACTCCACTGCCCTTGTGTATTGGCACTAGTCTCGATCCTCCATCCCCTTATTTTCCAAAGCTAAAAAATTTGTTTACTAAAGCAACTCTCCACTTCGTCCAAACCTTGATTTTCCTAATCCTATTCTAGGGATAGTCCGCTTGACTCAAAAGGAGAGTCGATCTAAAGTGAGAAGAGGCATTGTTGAGGTGACAATGACAAACCTCTTGAGTTGCCCTTTGGATAGCACCAATCTTAGACTTTGGATCGCAAGTGCCAATTTGATCAATAGCATGCTCTGCCTATATTGGTGATTAATATGATAAGATTTTCACCTAGCTTTAGTAATCCTATTCTAGGGATAGTCCCCTTGAATCAGAGGAGAGTCGATCTAAAGTGAGAAGAGGCATTGTTAAGGTGACAGTGACAAACCTCTTGAGTTGCCCTTTGGATAGCACCAATCTTAGACTTTGGATCTCAAGTGCTAATTTGATCAATAGCATGCTCTGCCTATATTGGTGATTAATATGATAAGATTTTCACCTATATTTTCACCTTCAAGTACTATATTTTCACCTTCCAATGCTATCCTTTCAAATTCATGTGTTGTACTCTTACATTGAGTGTTATGCTTCCACCTTTGAATGCCATCTTTTGGTAAAACAACAGCAACAAGGAAGGTCTTTCTGCATGCAGAAGACTTAAATCAGGACACTAGTTGTATTTAATTTACTTTTCCTAAGTTTACTTTGGAAAATAAATTAAATTAATCTAATTATTTATTGACTTTAAGTGAAAGTGAAATTAAGGTTTTCGCTTTACATAAAGTTATAAAGGAAAGGTCAATTGGTGGAGAGGACACACACACTTGTATTCCGACAAAGACAAGATACAGACAGAGAGAGAGAAAGTCAGACAGAGGATTTAGCTGAGAAGACGGAGGAGCTAACAGACAGGGTGACTGAGCTTCCAGGCAAGAAGAAGACCGCATAGGCTGCACAGGAAGCAGCTGCAAAGGAGGTTGTACTACCATACGGAATTTCCTACGGCAGCCGTACAAACCGTACGGATTCCATACAGCTGTACGGATCTGTACCGCACGTGTGGGAGGCCGTACTATTGGTCGTACAACCGAGATGAGGTGTGTTGGGTTTTAGCTGGGGTTGTCCAGTGACTCTATTGGGTACTGCTTCGCTAGGTTTGGGTGAATAGCAGTGATTGTAAAAGTTCCATATTTTCTCTATAATAAAATCCATATTTGATTGCTGCACCGTTTTTCCCATCTTCGGTTTTTCTGGGGGTTTCCATACCCAAAATAATCGTGTCTATATTGTGATGTGATGTTGTGAATTATTTCTCAGTACTTTATATTCCGTTGCATACTTATAAAAGATATTCATGTGTGGTTATCAGTAGAAATTTTGAATACATTGTTTAGCCCTAATTTGAATATTAAAGGAACTTTTACATGGTATCAGAGCTTTGGTGTGCTAAAGCTGAGAGATTTGCAGCAGCAGTGATAGATCAGGGGCAGATCTATAGGAAGACACAGACCTAGACTTCCAGATCTAGGGTTTGTCAGGTAACATTTCACTATGCCAGGGGGCACAGAACTTTCCTACATGGAAGGAAAGGATCACAAGGATCTTAGACGTCAATGATGCAGAGGAGCACATTGACTCCACAAAAGTTGCACCCACAGATCCAGTAGATCTGATAGCTTGGAAGAAGATTGATTCCAGAGCAATGTGATTATCATGGATGGAGTGAAGGAAGGCTTTGGAGAGTTTGTACCAAAGCAAGAACGAGAACCGGAAGATGGTGCTGCAAGAGAGGATGCGCAGCACCAAGATGGCTAAGGGAGAAGGAATGGTGCCTTATCTCACGAGGCTCACACAGATCAAGGATGAGCTTGGAGCTATTGGCTCTAAGACAGTGGATGAGGAGCTAGTTCGGATAGCCCTCAATGGCTTCTCTAAGCCATGGGACACCTTTGTCAAAGGTGTTGTGGTTAAGAAGAAGCTCCCTGATTGCCAAAGACTATGGGATGACTTTGTGCAGGAGGAGACCCGCATGGGTTAAAGATCAGGCTCATCCAACAGTGCCTCACAGATTGTGGATGAGGAGGCTCTAGCCCTTACAAGGAAGAGCAAGGGTAAGGCAAAGAGGAAGAAGGATGGTAAGAAGAACCTTGATGTGTCAAAGGTCAAGTGTTTTATCTGCCACAAGCAGAGACACTTTGCCTCCCAGTGCCCAGACAGGAAGAAGAAGAGTAACACTCAGATGGATGGATCTGTAGAGGTGGATGAGTTCAACAGGAACTTCGATGAGGAGTTATGTTGATAACTTGCAAGGCAAGCACCACAGGGAGCAGTATATGGTACATCAACAGTGGAGCATCTAGTCACATGACTAGACAAAAGAGATTCTTCAGAGACTTGTAGGAGTGTGGAACAGGGATCCACGTTCAGCTGGGTGATGATGCGCAGTATCAAGCGCAGGGAGTTGGCATTGTTTCATTTCAGAGGGAGTCTGGCAAACCCCTCAGTTTTGTTGATGTGTTATATGTTCCAGGATTGACCAGACACAAGGCACGGGTTTTGGTAGTTAGAGGGAGTCAAGTGGATAGGATCCTCCTATCTTTGATGGGGAGCATAAGCAGCAGCAGGAGACGGACATCCAGCAGCCGCGGCAAGTAGACACTAGGCCAAGGCCTAAGTGGTTCTAGTCCACAGTAGAGGATTCCAGGCAAATGGATCTTCCACTGAGATCGTTTAGACAAAGTATACCACCAGAGAGACTCAGTTATATGACACTAATGACAGAGTTTATTAACTCTGAACCTTCCAGTTTCAAGGAGGTTGCACAACATGACGTGTGGCAGGAGGCCATGGTTGAGTAGTGTGACTCAATTATGAAGAACCAGGTATGGGAGGTTGTGCCGAGACCTGAAGGAAAGAAGGTGGTGGGATCCAGGTGGATCTACAAGGTGAAGCATGCAGCAGACGGAGGCGTGGAGAAGTACAAGGCGTGCTTCATGGCTAAGTTGTTTTCACAAAAGGAGGGTATTGACTATGAGGAGACCTTCGCTTCTGTAGCCAGGTATTCTTCTATTCGTACCATTATCTCTTTAGCAACAGAGATGGGTTGGCGAGTCCATCAGATGAACGTCAAGACTGCCTTCCTCAACAGAGTGATAGAGGAGGAGGTATATATTGAGCAGCCAAAGGGGTTTGATGTGGAGAATAGGGAGATGCATGTATGCAGGCTGCATAGAGCTCTTTATGGGCTCAAACAAGCACCCCAAGCATGGTACTCGAGGATAGACAGCTATCTACTGGAGATGGGATTTCAGTAGAGTGAGGCTGACCACAACCTGTACTTCTTGACAAGTGAGGTGCCTCTCATACTGGTCCTATATGTGGATGATCTCTTTCTTACAAGAGATGAGACGCTTATTGGAGACTAAAAGTCCAACCTTGCAGTGGAGTTTAAAATGAAAGACCTTGGTCTGATGCATTACTTTCTGGGCTTGGAGGTTTGGCAGAGAGATGGATGCTTCTTCATTGGACAAGGGAAGTATGCAATAGAGATCTTGAAGAGATTTAAGATGGAGGACTGCAAGCCTATGAACATACCTCTAGTTTCCAACTGGAGGAAGATTAATGCATTATTAGGGTCAGATGGATTTGATCCTACCTTGTATCGTTAGCTTATCGGATCGCTTGTATATTTGGTCAACACTCGGCCAGACATTAGCTTTGTAGTCAACTCTTTGAGTCAGTTCATGGTGGACCCTCGAAGAGTGCATTCAACGACTACGAAGCACATACTATTGATTTTTCTGAGCAACATCGACAGCCATTCTCTTAGGAGAATGGGAGAATGGGGACACCTAGTCCAAAACCACGGTGTGAACTCAACCCAATGTTGAGTGACCATTATGTTGAATGATAGATATCTAGTCCTTGACCATGATATGGACCCAGCTCTGCCCTGGGTAGACTCAACCCAGTGTTTGTTGAAAAGTTACCAAGGAAGTGTTGTTCACCTTGTGTTGCCTTGGGGTGGACAAGAACACTTTAAATGGTGACCCCTAGTCATTTAAATTAATAAAGTGAGAAGTACTTTATATTTTTAAAGTCACTTTATTAAAAGTTAAGTCATGGTTTATCCTAAGTTCAAATTTAATGATAAAGTCAAGTGAGTGATTAATTAGAAGGGTCTTCACTTTATTAAATGACATGAGGTGCACTAAATGTCATTTATTATTTATTTAATGAGCATTTATTGTGAACCCTCAATCTAATCTAATCTAGACCATTGGATTGAAAGAGGAAGTTACCATGAACAAAAAGGGCTTGGGGAGAGGCAAACGAATTCTATTGTTCACTTTCACAAGAGAGATTTTTGAGAAAGGAGAGAGCAAAAAGAAGAAAAGGACAAGGGTTTGAAGAGATTTCATTTCCAGAGAAAAAGGAGAGAGAAGGAGAATTCTACAAGTTTCAGAGGCACAAAAACCCAGGAAGAATTAATCTTTTATTTCAGCAATTTCAGCAAGGCAAACAGGATGTTTTCCAGGGCAGAATTTGCAGTTTTTATGGCAGATTTTTTCAGCACGTTTTTCGAGGTGATTTCTGCAGAATTTTGAAAAAAAAAATTTAAAAAAATTCTGGTCGTACGGTGCATTTTTCGAGGCAGACCGTGTGCAAAATTTTGTTGGGCTATTTCTGGCACGTGGTTCGAGAAGAATAAATTCTGAAATTTCAGCAGGCCATTCAGGGATTGATTGGCACGTTTACCAAGGCATTTGGTGAAGATAAGTACTGCTGTATTTTTATTTAAAGTTTGCCTGAAATAATAAAAATATCTCTCTACAGAACAGGTTTTCCCTCAGGGGTTTTTCCTGGACCATTTTGGTCAAAAATCTGAGTCTCTAAAAATTTCATTAGTGGCTGATTTAATTTTCTGTGTTTGAAAATTTGGCTGTTAGAAATTTTCTGAGTTTATAAAGTTGAAAGAATCTCAAGTGTTTCTAAATTTTCAGTGAAAAATTTTAATTTTTAAATGTACATGCATATTGGGGTTGGGCATTAAACCATATGCAGTGATCTGAACTTGAAACCGAGTTGGGGTTGAAAATTTTCAGTGTTGAGTGACCATTCTGTTAAATGGTAGACATTTGGTCCGAGACCACAATGTGGACCAGTCTAGTACTGGTAGACTCAGCTTAGTTTTGAGTAGCCATTCTCTTGGAGAATGGAGTGGTCTGTTACCAAGTATTTGACCTAGGGTCAAATTATGCAGCCTATGGCTAAGGCACCTGGTCTGTTACAAGGAAGGCACTATAAGCCCTAGACTTGGTCAATGCATGTGTGACACTCTGACCCTTGATCAATGGGCTTGTGGTCTTCTCCAAGGCTTAGCTACCCTTGGTTAAGATACCCTAGTACCTGATCTTTGTGTCACACAGAGTGTGAGATAAAAGCATTAGTAACTCTCTTGGTTTATGATGATGTACTTTGAATGGAATTAAAAGACCACAAGGGCACTTGGAAAAAGGCTAAAAGCAAAAGTCAAAAATACATAAGGACTTTTGGACCACAGGTAGAAGTCAAAAATACAAAAGGACCACAAGTAAAAGTCAAAAATACATAAAGGACCTTTGGGACTACAAACAGGCTAACGATAAAAGTAAAAATTAAAAAATAATAAAATAATATTATTTTGTTCTTTCTAATTTTGGTCCACTTACAGGTGACTCAAGGATATAAAAGAAGATCAAGCCAATTCATTATCATACACACACTTGCTCTCAAAGGTACAGCTGTTATTCTGAAGATCTCACAGGTTGAAGAAGAAACGTTCATAATTGTGCCCTAGCATGGATGAGTCTAGCTACGGCAGCATCATCCTCCATTGAAGACAAACCCTAAGCTAGGGTTTCTTCTTTTTTTTGTCTTAAGGGTTTCCTCAAACCTTCATCTTCGGCCACCTTCAAATCTAGGCAATCACCATCAAGATCCGGGCAGCCACCATCAGGTCTGGGCAGCCACCTCCAAATCTAGGCAGATCTACTCAGGCATCCCTCCTTTCCTTCTCCAAGCAAGTCACAGAAGGGCACCTGCCTTCTTGGCACCCTCGAGCAGCCTGCTACAGGCATACCCATGAGGGTTTGGCCCACGGCCAACCCTCGAGCAGTCAAAGAGCAAGCCAGTGAGGGTTGTTGTGGCCTAACAGGCCCTCCGGGCAGCCCGAAGGCAGACCCATGAGGGTCTTGCTGCAGTCGTAAGGCTGTTGAGCCTTCAACAGGCCCTCAACCCAGCTCGTAAGGCTACAAGCAAATTTGCTAGCCCTTTCGGCAGCAGCAGAGCTGCCACTCAAAAAGCCGAGTAGACAAGTCAAGCAGAGAAGGGGTATGTGGGCAGCAAAGGAGCAGACGGGCAGCGTACGGCCGGGCAAAAGAAAGGACGGGCAGCAAAGGGGCAGACAGGCAGCGTACGGCCGGGTAGAAGAAAGGACGGGCAGACAAGGCAGAAAACAGGATTTCTTGGCAAGTGTACGGACGGGCAGTTTGACAAGCAGTGTAACACCCCGGTTTTGACCCTGTGGTATTAAATTGCATATGCTGTAAATATTGTATTAAATCATGGTGTGGAGCTCAAGGCAAAGGCCCCACAATGGGTTTAGTGTTTTATGTTTCGGCGATTAAAATCGATGCCAATAGTTTATGTGCTAGCCAGGCACAATGTGTTTTGAGCAATGTTACAAATATCGTGTCGGAGAATATATCGCCGAGGGTCCAAAAAGAAATTATCGGATTTATCAGCAAAAGTGTCGGCAAACATCGGCAATGTAAAAAAATACGAAAATATTCATTTTTTTCAGTTTTCTAAACATCTAAAGCAACAAGAAAATCAAATAAACACATTGCTACATGAATATGGAAATAAAACAAATATATAAGATGTATAAGACGTCTAGTGATACATCACACATAAAAATGAACTAAAATTGTAAAATTTAAATTACTAAACTGTGAATTTTAATTTTTAATGACTAAATGTTTTAAAATTTAAATTTTAATGTATATATTTCTAACATTGCTATATTGTATTATATATATTAGATATATTATAATTATATATTATATATTATATATTTATTATTATATATAATATATATTATATAGTATATATAATATAATTATTAATTATTAAAATTTAAACTTTAAACTAAACCCACAGTCGGCTCCGCCAGCATATACAATCCGTCAAGACACGGCGGACTGTCCACACTCCACTCACATGGGCCACAATCTGTTGGCAGACACTCACTCAACCCATGGAGTCCACACAAATCAAATTTTCACCGCTTAGTTCTCCTTCCTCCTGGCTCCTGTCGGCAACCAAAGCCTCACTCCTATTGGGTGACATGAAATAACACAACCAAAAAAAAGGCATTTTTTACCTTTATTCGCCCGGTAGTGGAAAAAAAAATTCAACTCGCGATGTTTTGGAAAAAAACACATTAAAATCGCGATTTCTCGAAGGAAACATCGTCGAAAACATCGCAATAAATATCAGGGCAGATATCGCGATGTTGGCGATAAATCGTCGATTTTTGTAACACTGGTTTTGAGACATCATGTAAAATGCAAATTAATAAAAATACCACAACTAGCTATGCGCTGCAACGTTAAAGAGATGGGGGCATGATTTCACAAGGAATAGGGAGGGGGAAATATCCAAACCTTTGGGCCAATGGAGAAAAGCCAAATGCCAAGGAAAAACCCATAAGTTGTCAAATACCCATTTTGTCTTTTGTGCCCAGTGATCTCTAAGTTGGTTGAGGAAGTTATTTCCTTGGGATGGGAAGAGTATGGAGGTCAATTTCGAATTGGGAAGACCACCCATTTTTGGAAAGTGTGTTTTTGACTTGTGGGGCAAGTAAAAGCTTGGGAAGGCATGCCCAAGCCATTATGCACCCATGACTTTCATTTCTCACCCATCCTCATGGAGTTTGGTCTCTCTCACGCAGCAAGAAGGTGACTGAGCTCTCTCTCCCTCATGATTTGATGTTGTTTCTTCACTTCTCCTTGCCCAGAATTCGTTTTCTGTGTTGCTGGGCGATTGGGAAGAAAGGAGCCACAATTTTGGGGTTTGAGAAGGCCGTTTTCGTGTAATATCCCGAATCCCGATATTTTCTATTTCTATGCAAATATGCTGATACAACCAGGCATGCAAACTGCCATGCGAAAATCCCTATTTTATAGCAAAAATTAGGGTTAGGGTTTGTGAGATAGAATGAACACTTACCACTGATAAGCTGGTTGGACTACTCCTGAGAGAGTATGCAAGCATCAAGGACTGAATCGGAGATGGACTGATATCTTCTGCTTCCGGTGAAACCCCAGCAGCAAGAACCCCAGATCAGATAAGGGTGACGTTTTCAGTGAAGGAGGTGTCTGATGAAGCTGCTGATTTGCAGGACTGATAGCCTTCCCGTGCCAGAGAGAATGCCTGGTACATGCGGAGTTTCGGAGGTCTCTAGGCAGGCTAGCGAATTGTTCCAGAGAGACAGCTGCTCACGCCCCCCTGATCCCGAAATAGCTGATAACTGCTCTGGATGAGCATGGTCGGATCTAATAATCACCGGGTACCGGAGTAAGATGCCGATGATGAGAATGGTGCCTAAGTTTCGAAGTAAAACTGAGATCTAAAGACCTAGCGACTTATTAGGGCTTTCTGGTTAAAAACCCCTCCTTACGGCTGCACGTGTGTCCCTGCAACAATCTACATCGTATACTAGATAACTATGAATGAATGTAAGAGCAAATGGTGAACCTGTATGGCTTACCCTGAATGAGACTAGGGCAGATATTTCACTGCCGAAACCCCGCTAGTTGAAGACGTCGTCTCCAACCCCAACTGCTGTGCTGCTATTCAAGAGCTCCCAAAATAATAATCATCAAAAGTGAAGTCTCATTTCGCTTTATCCTCCTTTTATAACTTTCAACTGCGAAAACCCTAATCTTTGACCTAATTAGGTCACTTTAACTTCTAATTTGCAGTTGACTTGCATGCATGCGCATGGAGACTTAAATGAGTGCATGCATCATTAAATAATGCTTGGATGGCATGCACGAAGGTGGCCTTTGGCCCCGTTGGCCCTTCTTGACCTAATGATGATGCCCTAGATTTTCTATGGATGGCATCAGTCCTTAGATGATTCCCTAACTGTCAGTAACCGCTCGAACCCACAGGAATCACATAGGTTAGCGGTTTGGGTCTCAAGGCCTAATCAGAAGAGGACATTACATTTCGCCACTGTGAGCAAGCTGGGAGCTTCCCTCACGTTTTTTTGCATTTTTCCTATTTTCTCCAAGCTGGGAAACTCGTTTTTGGGTTGCCGATGAAGTGGAGAAGAGACCCACGATTTTTGGGTGGTTGTTGAGTCCATTTTTGCCCACATGAAACCCCTAGAAGTTTCTAAAAATCGAATTGCTGTCAGAGGGATGTTTTCCCCATTCTATTGGGTTGTTTGTGGTTGCAAATTCTGTTTCTGGTAATGCCCAGCGGATGGGAGAATAAATCCACAATCTAAGGGATTGATGAGGCTGTTTTTACCTCTGGGAAGCCCAAAAACGTTTCTTAAAAATGTATTTGCCCATGCAGGGTTGTTTTCCCCTCAGCCATTTCGTTTTGGTTTCCCAGAAATGTTTTGTTCATATCCGACAGTTGTGTGTGGCTGTGTTTGATTAATTGGTTGATTGTGTGTTTAATGCAAAGTGTGGCTTGGCTGAGTAAGTCCAAGGAACCCGCCTGTTAGATGGTTGTCTGTGCTTGATTAGCAGGTTGGCTTGGTTGGGTAAGCCCAAGGAACCATCTGTTAATTGGATGACTGTGTGTTTGATGTATGGATTGGCTTGGCTGAGTAAGTCCAAGGACCCCTCCATGTTATTGGCTTGTTTCCTTAATAGTCTATGGAACCCAACAGTGTGTTGGCTTAACTGTGAACCAATGTTATCGGAACCGGACCGGTCATCGAACCGGCAAAGCCCAAAATGTGAACCGGACCGGAACTGGCAAAAAACCGGGTAAAAAACCGGCTGACTAAAAAATACATAAAATATTCATATTTTGTAAAAAACATATATATATTCATGTGCATACATATGAATCCAG
>LPNX010155488.1:112230-129442 GCA_001517045.1 Pseudotsuga menziesii
GAAGTCTGCTCAAGTCATCAAAACAAAATCTGCTCATGAACTTGCGTGTCTGTCTTCCAAAAATCAGGACTCGCTGACCTCAGGCTTGTTTACTGTGCAAGATTAACCTATTATTGTGGTTGTCTCAGTTGCATTCCTTAACTCGAATCCCAGAGATAAAATAACTTTTACAAACTTCAAATTGTTGCTGCTAAATAAAATCAGACTTCAACTTTCTTGACTGTTGCTGCCACAGTAAACTGACCAAAGTACATCAGAGGCTCCAAAGTACATCAGCAAAGTTTTATTTTCTGGTTTTTTTTTTTTTAAATTGAGTTTCTTGAGTCCCCAATCCAAACCGGCCGATTCAGCCGGTTTTGACCGGTTTGGCCGGTTTTGGCCGGTTCCATACCCGGTTTGGAAAAAAATCCGGTTTTTTCAAAAAAAATTGCTGACCGGACCGGCCAACCCTGTAAACCGGTCAGACCGGCCGGTTTTGCCGGTTCTGGTCCGGTTCCGATAACACTGCTGTGAACGTATGGTTTTGGCTATGTGTGAACCTGTTGTTCCCCTAGTGCCTTGTGGAATCATGCCCAGCTCGGGGATGGCAGTGATGCTGAGAGATTAATGAGCACATTGGCCTATGGTTGGGTGGAACGTTGCAGCGACGTAGCTAGTTGCAGGCCAGCTTCTTTCAAAATAACTATTCTTGTGCTTAATCTCTGCAAACTATTGGTCTTATGAATTAAAATGAACATGTTGAATGTTTGAATGTTTGAATGAATTTTGATTCCGCGATAGAATGCGTTATGCATCTGTGTATATATTTATGTTCAATGCATTTTATTTATTATGTTTTTATGTTAATGGGGTTATTTTGTCGTTATTATGTTTTTATGTTAATGGGGTTATTTTGTCGTTTGACAGCAGTAGCGTGTTGGTCGCGTCCTCTCTATCGTCGGTATGAGGGGTGGGGGCGTGACAGTGTGGTATCAGAGCCCATGTTGCAGCTTTGGGCCTCAATGGGCCATGAGAGATCAACCTCTGAGTTTAGGAGGAAGGAGCTAACAGCAACAAGAAAAAACTCAAATTTTTCTAAGTGTTGAGCATTCTTTTTGTGTGGCAGCTGAGAAAGCTAAAGACAAGCCGATTCAGCAACTGCATTGGCAAGAGGGAGCCGATAGAGAATGCAGCCGAAGCGTTTCGGGGTAGTCATCTGAATTTGGCCGACAATGTCGACGAGAAGTGACAATGGAAGCCGATGTGCTGAAGCGGCGGCGTTGGCGAGAAGAATCGGGCGAAGTGGAGTCGATTCCGCGGCTATATTGTTTGGTTTTCGTTGACACAACGAACGAAGCCGAGGAAAGAGAAAATTTTCGAAATATTTTGTAAGTATGGAATCGAAAAAATTTGGTGAAATTGGCCGCAAAATCGACTGAGCACATCGGAAGACTTTGGGGATTTGAGTCAACGCGTGTCGGGTGGAAGTTGGGAATCGAGTCGACGCGTTTCAGGTGGAAGTTGGGGCTTCAGCCGATGCATGTCGGCTGGGTTGAGCCGATGGGAAGGAAAAGAAAAAAAATTCTAAGTGTGGAAAATTTGGCAAAGATCGGAGAATTTTGCCGATACGTCAACTGAGTTCTGCCGACGCACATTGGGAACATTTAGGAGTTTCAGCCGCAACGCGTCTAGTGGAAAGTCGAAATTTTTCCGCAACGGCGGAAGGCTTGGCCGGGAGGAACCCTAAAACTTTTCCGCTACAGCGGAAGGCTCGACAAGTTGCTAAGCGGAAGAAACTTCTGAATTTTTCCGCAACGACGACAGTTTTGGCAACTTGCCAATTGGAAGAAAGTTGAACATTTTTCCGCTACGGCGGAAGGCCCGCAACGGGTGAAAGTCTGAAACTTTTCCGACGCAGCAGCGGATAAAAGTCAAAAATCTTTCCAACGCAGCGGGTGAAAGTCGAAAATTTTTCCGACGTAGCGGAAGGAAACATCAGAAGGATTTCAGGTGAAGTTGCCGACGCGTATCGAGCAAAATTGGGAAATTTCGGCAACACGTCGATAGGAAAAGGAAAATGGAGCCGACATGTTGAAAAACTTTTGGTGAGTTCACCGACACGTCGAAAGGAAAATGAAAATTGCGTCAAAAGAGGGATTTTGGCAGGTTTTCAGTAAGATCTGCAGAGGCCAGAAAGATGGAAAAATGGCAACATGTTTATGCGCCAAATTGCGCGAAATCAAAAGACTTACCCAAAAAAAACGAGGTTGTATTCTGACCCGCCCTCTTGACCCCCATCGTCCCCTTGAGACAAGTCGGTTGAAGACGATAAGAAGATAAAGGAAGAAAAAGAAATGTACAAGGACTTTTCTATAGAGCTGAATCAAAGTTGTATTCTGATGAAGAGGAAGTCACCTTGGAAGAAGAAATTATGAAAGCAGAACATCAGTCTGTTATGAATAAAGGGACACCATATGAAGATCGTATTGAAGCACATTTAGATGGTGTATCCATGCAGGTTGTGAAACATAGGAGGGATGCTTGAGCAAAGATAGATTTGGGCCATTGACAGGGGATTATGTTCACTATTAAGAAGCTGAAACTATGGGTCAGGAAGCAAGGATCATTCCTAAAATTTGTGCAATAGACCCCAAGCAGGTCATAACTCAACTGTGGTGGAAGTGGACGGTGAGATTGTTGGGCAAATTGTTTTGTTCTGATCAACTCGCTATATTACCCCTGGACTTGTGAGATGTGCACTTTGAAGAAGTCAAAGTATAAAGGATCATGGTTAGTCCAACTAGCCACTGGAACCTGGAGGAAAGTCAGTAAGGTGGTAAGAAATGTCTATTGGTTATGGATGGGTTAGTCACTTGGGCATATCTGAATGTTCTGCCACTTGGATCCTATGATATACTCATTGGAATGGATTGGTCAAAAGCACATAGAGAAAAGCTTGATTGTTAAAACAAGACTTTTTAGTGCTTGGATCAAGGTTACAAAAACCGGATCGGTGGTCGAACCGGTCGACCCTGAAAACCGGAACCAGACCAAAACCGAGAAAAAAAACCGGACCACAAAACCGGTCCACCAAAATACAAAAACTTCTTAAATTTTGAAAAATTATATATATATTCATGTGCAACCATGTGAATCCAAACCATTATACACAAATTTGCAAAAAGTGCTCTTGGTATATGCCATACTGAGCATATTTCACTAGAACCTTCCCCGCTCAACCAACTTTTAATATTTTTTTTTAATTTAAAAATTACCCTGTTTAGTGTTGTTGTACAGTTATGTAAGGAACTAGTCAAAATCGGAACCGGAACCAATCAAAACCGGACCAAAATCGGACGATTCTGTACGGAACCGATCAAAACCGATATGAGACACCAGTTTGACCCGGTGAAGCCCCAAAACCGATCAGACCGGCCCGTTTTACCAGTTCCGGTTCGGTTTTTGTAACACTGGCTTGGATGAAGAAGGCAACCTAAGGGTTGTGAAAGGATTTCCAAAAAAGCGATCTCTGGAAGGCAGTCTTCAGCAATACAACTGAAGAAGTTATGTGGGAAATGTTGCAGAGTGTATGCAGCTCATGTTTTGGAGGCAACATAGAATGATACTCCTAGATTGGAGGGATGTCATGTGTTGCAAGAATTCAAGGATGTTTTTTCCTAATAAAGTTCCAGGGCTTCCTCCAAAGAGGGATATTAATTTTACCTTTGAGCTTGTGCCAGGTAAAGCACCTATGTCCAAGACACCCTACAAGGTGAGTACACCAGAAATGCTAGAGTTGAAGATGCAGCTGCAAGGGTTGTGGGAAAAGAAGTATGTCAAGCCAAGTGTGTCCCAGTGGGGAGCACCAGTTTGGTTTGAGAAAGAAAAGGATGGTACACCCTGGTTGTGTATTGATTATAGACAGCTGAGCAAAGTCACTGTGAAGGACAAGTACCCTTTGCCTAGAATTGATGACATCTTTGATCAAGTGAAGGGATCAAAGGTATTTTTCCAAGCTTGACTTGGGGTCTAGTGACCATCAGGTAAGAGTCAAGGATGGAAATGTTCATAAGACAACCTTCAGAGCAAGGTATGGATCTTATGATGTTGTTGTGGTATCATTTGGTTTCAAAAATGCACCAGCTACATTCATGTGCCTCATGAATAATGTTTTAGGTAAGTATTCGGACAAGTTTGTTGTTGTTTTTCCTTGATGGCATTCTTATTTATTCTAAGAATGAGGAAGAACATGTGGAACATTTGAAGCTGACTTTGAAATTGCTCAGGAAGCATAAGTTGTATGCAAGGTTGAGCAACTATGACTTCTATGAAGATAGAACTCATTATTTGGGTCACGTTATCTCAGATAAAGGAATATCTGTAGACCCTGAAAAGATTGAGGCTGTGATGAGTTGGCCTGCTCCAAGAAAGTTAACAGATGTAAGATCTTTTGTGGGTCTTGCAGGACATTGCAGGAAGTTCACTGAAGGATGTTCTGCAGGTAAGTGGATCCTATGTATAGGCTGAGGAGGCCTGCATGTGAAATTATGGTTCCATGAGGAAATGGCCCTTGTGTGTATGGGCATACATACGAGGACTTCCTGAAGACTCATGTAGAATGACCTGAGCAGAGCAATATGGTTCTACCCAATGAAACCCAGGGCAAGAAGCTGCCATGTGCCATGAGAAGGATCTCATGACTGAGAACAGGTTTTGAAACTTCAGATTGCAAGTTTTCCTATTGATTATGGGAGACTGCGATCTCCAGTGATGGTTTTGAATCATGCTAACCATGGATATGCTTGTCTTGCATTGCTGATGCTAACTGTGATTGTTTGGCTGATTTAAAATGATGTCAGGATGACATGTTGTATGTGGATGTCCAAGTTTTGGGCAGCATGCGTAAGTAAGGGATGAGTACTCCCACTTGCAAAAGCCAAACAATATGAGGATGACCTCATGGTTGCAAAAATCTGATTTTTTGCAGGAAGCAGAATTGTGAATTCAGATTTTTATTTTGACTATCAATGTTATTAATCGTTTGATATTTGGAAAATCATGTATGCATGAAATAGATTTGAAAATCTATGACTGAAATTTTTATGATGACATCTCATGTAAACTGCATGCTTGTATGTAACGCAGGTGGGATGACGAAAATATGATACATGGCTCCTCGAAAGGATGTACGGGGTGTACATAGCTTCTCGGAGGGATATCTTTGGAATAGGTTTGAAAACCTATGATTGCAATTATTTTTATGATGACATCTCATATAAACTGCATGCTTGTATGTAACGCAGGTGAGATGATGAAAATATGTACTGGATATACATGGCTCCTCAGAGAGATGTACGAGGTGTACATAGCTTCTCGAAGGGATGTGTTTGGAATAGGTTTGGAAACCTATGATTGAAATTTTATAATGGCATCTGATGTAAATTGCATGTCTATATGTCACGCAGGTGAGATGGTGAAGACTTGTACAGGGAGTACATGTCTCCTCTGAAAGGATGTACTTGGGTACATAGCTTCTTCCCCCCGCCAGCTAGGCATTGGTATGCATCACTGGGGACGCCCAGGATGTAAGACATCCTATTAGACTTCTTTTTGCACACATTCACGCCGTAAGGGGACTGTCACGAGAGTGGGGGCTCCGTGAAGAGAATAACCCCTAGGTATTATGATGTCTTGAATGTAAGCGCCTGAGCATTGGTAAGCACTTGAAGGAGGTGTTGGGCCCTTAAGCTAGAGCTGTCATTAAGCACCCAAGAAGGTGTTAGGCTCTGAAGCGGGGCTAATCGGATCTCAGTTGAGAGATGCTATATAAATAAGTATTGGATTACTTGGCAAATCCTGGTTGACTTTTTGTAATTACACATGTGCATAATGATTCAACTAAGATTTTTGAAAATATTGTTAAGAAATAAACCCTGTGAAAATGAATCTGACAAGTGAATTAATCTGTTATGGTTCCTGGAAAGAAAGCACCTGAGCATTGGTAAGCACTGGAAGAGGTGTTAGGCCCGTAAACTAGAGCTTCCATTGAGCACCCAAGGAGGTG
This sequence comes from Pseudotsuga menziesii, assembly GCA_001517045.1. Taxonomy (NCBI): domain Eukaryota; kingdom Viridiplantae; phylum Streptophyta; class Pinopsida; order Pinales; family Pinaceae; genus Pseudotsuga; species Pseudotsuga menziesii. The sequence continues at coordinate 118,274 of LPNX010155488.1, forward strand.
TTAGGCTCTGAAGCGGAGTTGACTAGATCTCGGTTGGGAGATGTTATTCAGATAAGTATTTAGTTTACTTATCAAACTTTTGTTGTTGTTGATTTTCTGTAAATATACATGAGCATATGATGCCACCATGATTTTGAAAATCTTGTTATAGATTGCATCCTCTAGGAATGAATCTGACATGTAAATTACTCTGTTGTGGTGTTCGAAAAGGAAGCACCTGAGCTTGGTAAGCACCTAGAGGAGGTGCAGGCTCTTGAACAGAACTGTTATTGAAGCACCTGAAGAGGTGTTGGGCTCAAGAACGGAGTTGTCAGACCTCGGTTGAGAGGTATTTTCAGGTGATCCGAGGCTTGCAAAAATTTGGCTACCCTTTAATGCACACCCAAGTGTGGGGTGGGGCAGGGTTGTGAGTGCCATAGTTGTATAAAGCACAGTCGAACACCTGTGAAACCAAAAGAAGATACTTATGCAGATGAGTATTTGGTTCACTTGGCAACTTTTTGTTGATTTTATGTCAATATACATGTACATATGTTTCATCTATGATTTGGAAAATCTTGTGAATACTGACATGGGAATTGACTCATTGCTTGGGGCTTGAGCATAGGTATTGTTGGTTGCCAAAGACACTGGAAATGTTCCAAGCTGAGGAGAAGGATTCTCTAAGACCAAAAAAATATCCTGTGGTGTGTGCCGATGCATGCAAGCAAGGACTTGGAAGAGTTCCAGATCGTGCCATTGGACAGATAAAGGTGCAGAGGAAGCACTGCGGTCTTGAAGAGGCTATGTGGGAGCTGGAGGATGCCATGCAACTGGCACATCCATTTTTTGTTCAATTTTGCAAAGCACTGAGGGCGATGCCAGTGTAGCAATTGTTAATCTTTTGTAAAGCACTGAGGACAGTGCTATTGAAGGGGGAGGGGAATGTAACACCCCGGTTTTGACCCCGTGGTATTAAATTGCATTTGATGTAAATATTGTATCAAATCATGGTGTGGAGCTCAAGGCAAAGGCCCCACCATGGGTTTAGTGTTATATGTTTCGGCGATTAATATCGATGCCGATAGTTTATGTGTTAGCCAGGGCACAATGTGTTTTGAGACATCATGTAAAATGCAAATTAATAAAAATACCACAACTAGCTATGTGCTGCAACGTTAAAGAGATGGGGGCATGATTTCACAAGGAATAGGGAGGGAGGAATATCCAAACCTTTGGGCCAATGGAGAAAAGCCAAATGCCAAGGGAAAACCCATAAGTTATCAAATACCCATTTTGTCTTTTGTGCCCAGTCATCTCTAAGTTGGTTGAGGAAGTTATTTCCTTGGGATGGGAAAGGTATGGAGGTCAATTTCGAATTAAGAAGACCACCGATTTTTGGAAAGTGTGTTTTTGACTTGTGGGGCAAGTAAAAGCTTGGGAAGGCATGCCCAAGCCATTATGCACCCATGACTTTCATTTCTCACCCATCCTCATAGAGTTTGGTCTCTCTCACGCAGCAAGAAGGTGACTGAGCTCTCTCTCCCTCACAATTTGAGGTTGTTTCTTCAATTCTCCATGCCCAGAATTCGTTTCCTGTGTTGCTGGGTGAATGGGAAGAAAGGAGCCACGATTTTGGGGTTTGAGAAGGCCGTTTTCGCCACTGTAAACAAGCTGGGAGCTTCCCTCACGTTTTTCTGCATTTTTCCTATTTTCTCCCAAGCTGGGAAACTCGTTTTTGGGTTGCCGACGAATTGGAGAAGGGACCCACGATTTTTGGGTGGTTGTTGAGTCCATTTTTGCCCACATGAAACCCCTAGAAGTTTCTGAAAATCGAATTGTTGTCAGAGGGATGTTTTCCCCATTCTATTAAGCCATTTGTGATTGCAAATACCATTTCTGGTAATGCCCAGCGGATGGGAGAATAGATCCACGATCTGAGGGATTGATGAGGCCGTTTTTACCTCTGAGAAGCCCAGGAACGTTTCTTGAAAACATATTTGCTCATGCAGGGTTGTTTTCCCTTCAGCCATTTCGTTTTGGTTTCCCAGAAATGTTTTGTTCATATCCGGCAATTGTGTGTGGCTGTGTTTGATTAATTGGTTGACTGTGTGTTTGATGCAAAGTGTGGTTTGGCTGAGTAAGTCCAAGGAACCCACCTGTTAGATGGTTGTATGAGCTTGATTAGCAAGTTAGCTTGGCTAGGTAAGCCCAAGGAACCATCTGTTAATTGGATGACTGTGTGTTTGATGTATGGATTGGCTTGGCTGAGTAAGTCCAAGGACCCCTCCATGTTATTGGCTTGTTTCCTTAACAGTCTGTGGAACCCAACGATGTGTTGGCTTGACTGTGAACATATGGTTTTGGCTATGTGTGAGCCTGTTGTTCCCACAATGCCCTGTGGAATCATGCCCAGCTCGAGGGTGGCAGAGATGCTGAGAGATTAACGAGCACACTGGCCTATGGTTGGGTGGAACGTTGCAGCGACATAACTAGTTGCGGGCCAACTTCTTTCAAGAAAAGTATTCTTGTGCTTAATCTCTGCAAACTCTTGGTTTTATGAATTAAAATGAACATGTTGAATGTTTGAATGAATTTTGCTTCTACCGTAGAATGCATTATGGATCTATGTATATATTTATGTTCAATGCATTTTATTTATTATGTTTTTAAGTTCATGGGGTTATTTTGTCATTTGACAACAGCAATGTGTTGGTCGTGTCATCTCCATCGTCGATATGAGGGGTGGGGACGTGACAAGCAGAAGTCAAATCTGGGCAGTTGACAGAATTTCGGGCAACTTGTCATTATTGGGCAGGAGAGAGAAAAGTCTGATTTTCTGAAGAAGCCCTAATTCGGCAATTTTTTATGTAACTTTGAAAAAATGATCTTCTGGTATTGCGGTCAAACCTTTTGGAGTTTGTGGAACTTTTTGAAGAATTTCTAGTCATCTCATTTACGAGATGAGTTACTAATTATTTTTGGGGTTTTTGTCCTTTAAAGGTTTCCCCACTTGTGTCCACTGTGTTGATGTGATGAATGTTATTTTACTGCACTTGTCATTTGTTTTAAAGTTAGTTTGCAAATTTTGAAGTATTCATGCTAATGCTAAAATTCAACATGGTATCAGAGCTTAGCATGTGAAAACACAGTAAAGGGACATTGATGTTGTTTTCCTAGACCTTAGGATAAGATTTGCAGACTTAACATTTGACTAAGTTGCAGAGATGGCTATAAATGCTTTCAAACCGAAAGAGAAGCTCTATGGTTCAGCCCACTACAACTCCTGGAAGGCCAGGTTAACAGCCACTCTAGAAGAGAATGACTTGGATGACATTGTTTTTAGTGACACTAAAGAGCCAACATCTAATGCTGGTAGGCTTGCTTACAACCATAAGCAAGGTAAGGCTAGAAGGATCATCTATGATTCTGTCAAAGAGACGGTGATGCCCAACATCACAGCTTTGAAGACTGCTAAAGAATGCTTTTGATGCTTTGGCCAACCTATATGAAAAGAAGGCTCCCAGTTAGAAGAGAGACTTGAAGAAGAGTCTACGAACTTTGAAGCTGAACAAAAATGAAAGTGTTGGTTCCTTCTTCACAAAGATTGCACAGGTAAGAGATCAACTCATTGCTATTGGTATTATTGTTGATGATGATGACCTTGTGCAAACTATGGTTGATGGTCTCCCAAGCTCTTGGGAAACCTTCATGGCATCTATTAATGGACGTGAGAATCATCCAACCTTTGAAAGGCTTTGGCATGATTGCATAGAAGAAGAGGGAAGGACCTTAGGCAAAGTAATCAAGGAAGACAACCTTGCACTTGTAGCAAAGTCAAAGAAGTGTAAGAAGTCTTTCTCTCAGCGAAAGAAGGGAAAGGAACCTCAAGGTAAGTTCTCTCACATGTCAAAAGTGGAATGTTATAATTGCCACAAGTTTGGAAATTTTGCTAAAGACTGCAGGCAAGCCAAGAAGAAGCTTAACCGAAGGTTTCAAGCATCTGCTACAGAAGCAGAGGAAGAGGAAGAAGCGGAACCAAAGAAGAAGGAGAAATCCAAGGCTAACAAAGAAGAACATAGAAAAGAGTACTACTTGGTTTCAACACTCTCTAGTTCCACCAACATTGATACTGATTGGTTGGTGGATAGTGGTGCCTCCAGGCACATGACAGATGAGCGTAGAGCTCTCACCAGTTACAGGAAGAAGAAGTTCACCACACAGGTAGAACTTGGAGATGACTCTATTTACAAGATTGAAGGAGTTGGCTCAACCTCACTTCAACTTGACTCAAGTACGGTTCTTCATATTGATGATATCTTATATGTGCCTAGTTTGACAAAGAATCTTTTATCTATTGTTGGCTTAGAAGACAAAGGCTACAAAGTCCTCTTCATGGACAAGAAAGTCTTTCTATGGGCAAAGAATGAAAATATAAGCTCAACAGTACAGGTCGGGGCTCGAGAGAAAGGCCTTTACAGGGTTTCTGAAGATTCCACTCATGCCTTGGTACATCACACAATTGATCCATGTGAACTTTGGCATAGAAGGTTTGGACACCTTCACTACATAGCTCTCCCAAGATTGCAGAAGATGGTTACAGGTATGCCAGAAGTATCTCCAAAACATAAAGAAATCTACAAAGGATGTGCTCTAGGTAAGAACACTAAGAAATCCTTTCCTAGAAGCAAAAATAGATCTAAAGGCATTTTAGATTTGATTCATTCTAACCTTTGTGGGCCTATGTCTTCACCCTCCTTGAGTGGGTGTTTATATTATGTCTTGTTTATTGATGATCACTCTCGGAACTCATGGATTTACTTCCTCAAGGCCATGAGTGAAACCTTTGACACGTTCAAAGAGTTCAAGACACTGATTGAAAATCAAACTAGCAGACGCATCTATATCTTGAGATCAAATAACGGAGGTGAGTATGAATCTAATGAGTTTGATGATTTCTATCGAGAAGCAGGAATCAAAAAAGAGCTGACAATACCTTACAACCCTCAACAGAATGGGGTTGCAGAAAGGAAGAATAGAACGATCTGTGAAGCTGTTAAAGCTATGATCACTGATCTAGATCTTCCTCTATCTTTGTGGGCTAAAGCTACGAGTACCGCTATGTATATTCAGAACAGAAGCCCTCATGCTATCTTGGGGGAGAAGACTCCAGAAGAAGTCTTCACCAAGAAGAAACCTGCAGTTGATCACATGAGGATTTTTAGCACTCATGTGTATGTCCATGTGCCAAAATAAAAGAGGGCCAAGCTAGAGCCCTCCGATAAGAAAGGTATATTTGTTGGGTACAGTGATTGCTCGAAGGCTTATCGAGTATATATACCGGGACAAAAGCACATTAAGGTCAACAGAGATGTAATCTTCCATGAGGAAGTTGTGTTTCGTAAAACACTAGAGCTTTCAGCAGAAGATGCAGTTGCTCCACTTGAGTTTCCACATTCCGAAATTCAGAGGGAGGAAGAGGAATTTGAGGATCAAATTCCAAATGCACCTGAGGGCACTGAAAGTCCACCAGAAGAACTACTTGAAGTTCCTCCTTCCAAAAGGAGACCTGCTTGGTGTTACCACCTAAGTTGTACTTAGTCGGTGTTATCAAGTGAGCCTGGTGAACCAGACAAAGATAATTTGTTTGGACTTCAGAAGACCTTCAGACTTGCTTCTGAGAACTGTTTTTGTTTTATCTACCACATGTTCATATCCCCTTGGGGGAGTTGTAATAAAATGTTCTAGCATGATAGTGTCTGTAAAAGACTCGGTCTCTTGGACTCATTTGTCAATCCGATCAGCCGAGAGTGTTTTTTCCCTTGGTTATTATTGGTTGTTAAATAAACGACTGATAATTTCTGAGTTTTTCACTCAATACCTCCAAAGTTGGGGTGCTCAGCGTGACATTTAGGCCCATTGAGGTTATTAGAGTCTGTGTGTCAATGTATAAACATGCTAGGCATTATGGTCGAGTCATATGAACATGTGCTAAGTCCCCCTAGGTTTTGTTTTTTCTAATTTTTAATTTTAATTTTTCCACAAAACTTACGCTATTTTTAATAGTCTAATTGGAAAAATTGGTCTTGTAATAAAAGTGGGGTTAAAAGTCAATTCCAGTCATGAAGGTGCTCATTTTCTAACTTGGAGCACCCGATAAACCCATTAACCCACTTTTCCTAAGTTTTGAGTGATTTTTCCATCACTCAGGCAAGAAAATCCAAAAAAATCAAATATTAATTAAAATTTAATTAAATAATGGAGCAAATCCAAGTTCCTAAATCAGTGGATTTTGCTCTGATTTGATTGAAATCAGTCTCATCGGCTTCGGATTGACTGGGAGTTATCATTCCTTGACTCAAGGCATTGATCAAGGCTGAAGAGCAGCTTAACTGGCTCACTCAGGTTTGAGGGTTGCGCCCTCTTTCTCTCTCCTCCACACGTGTGGATCAATCTGGCAGTGGTTTGATGGGTGGGTCAGTTTACTGAGTGAGGTGTCACTCTGATTTGCAGTTCCAGTCCAGTTAGACTTAGTTTATCATCAGATCAGGCTCGGCTTAACTCTCCATCAGCTACAGTCTCTCCTTTAGTCAGGCATGCGCCCCTCTTGGCCAGTCTGGCTATAAATTGAAGCTGCCATTCCCTTCTCAAAGCTAGTTCGAGTTGGAGAGAATAGGCTTGCTATTGTAATACTATTGTAATCTTTTCATTGTTGGAATAAAGAAGCTTTGGAGGCTAAATGGTGTAATGCTCTCATGTGTGTGGAATAAGCATTGTCTTGCGGCTATTGATGTTGCCGATTTTCCTCTCAATTTCTGCATCTGAACCTTGTCTGGCTTGAATGATTCAGCTGAATCAATAAGAGTGTAGTTGGGCAAGTAAGATTACTTATTTTTCTGTATCTCATAGCATATGTGTTTGAAGATCTAGATTATACATGTTTAATAAGCTTATTTACATGTAATTCTTGTCTCTTTTTTCATATATATATCCAGATCTCATAAGGTTTTGTGCAAGGTTGTGTGTTTAGCTTTCAGGTGACAAGGATTGAACGAGATGTGGATCTAGTTTGACTACACTGTACATCCGACATTTTTGTGAAGGCATTGCCCCTCTGCATTCCACTAACAAGTTTCCATTGCAGATCTATCCAGCAACAGGCCTTTCCCCCTTCTCTTCCTCCATTCTATTAAAATCAATCTCCTGGTTACTTGTTCGTGCTCTTATGATCAGATCTACTTCTAAAAATTGCTTATACATTGTTAGATCTATTTCTTAAGAGTCTTGTTGCTTAGATCTGAAATTTCATAAAGAATATAATATTTTAAAGATAGATCTAGGTGAAGAAATTTCCCTTTTTGCAAGTAGCTAAATCGTAGATCTAAAGCTTGCTCATAAGGTAGTTTTTTTTTCGTTCTTTAAAGTTTTAAATTCTGCAAGAAAAGTGCACATCATATTGGCTGCCCAAAAAGCAAGCCAAGATCCCAAGGAAAGCTTGTTTTCCTTGGTTCCCTTTTGCAAAACTAAATTGTTCTTTTTTTAATAATTTTTAACTTAGTTTTTTTTTTGGTAATTAGTGTGCTGACCCAAATCACTTTTAAAGTGTTTTGGGACATATTTGATTTTAATAGCTTGCCGGTCTTTAGCAGGTTTAACAAAAAAGAGAAGGACACTCTGCCCGTTTTCTGGCTCTTGGGCGAACCAAAGCTTCCCAAAGGCTTCCCCCACCGCTGTGCTTCCTTTTAGGCTTGTTGTAAGCCTTTGGATCCCGGATAACAAGGACCAAAGTGAAAATTAGTTTGCTAATATTGTAACCTTTAATAATAAATAATCACTTCGAGTAGGCTCTTTCAAGCCCTCTCCCCATCCCCCCAAGGGGGATCCGCGTCCGTTTCACTTTTTTACATTTTTTCTCGTTTTTGCTCTAACTTAGTCTTGTCATGCAGGATTGTATACTTTGATCATATTTATCATTATTCCATATTTTGAAATCAAAGTAATACTACTACTTACCCCACGAATCCCCGATTGAACCGAAAGGTGAAAGAGGATCGTGGTAGAATTAATTAGAAAACCTGTGGTGTGTGTTTTTCATTGTTACTTTTCACAAGCAAGCAGTAAAATTAACCCCTCCTTGATTTCCCAATTGAGGTCCACTTGGACCAAAAGAGATTCCTGGAGGGTCTTTTTTTTAACAAGAACATGCTCTTAAAATTTACTAAAATTTACAAGACTCCGGTGTGTATGCTCTACACTTGGTTGCGGTTCGTCCAATCAGTCAAGATGCATCAAAAGCAACGCGAGTGACTAGAATAATTAGGATTCACTTTCCCAATTAACCACCGCAGGCGAATATCCAACGCCTCGATTAAATCGTAAACAGTGGCAAAATACCCAAAGGAAGTGGGAACTACTGGACAATGACCTCGAGGCGCCGATCTCTGTTACATCCTAGCAAATATATTATGAACACAGTCTCAGAGACTCCATCCAGCCCACACATTCCTTGCGAGTAGCCGTAGCCGTTGTTACTTTTGGACATACTCCAAGTACCCCCCGGGTATATCTGGATTCCCCTTGCCTAATTTAATTCACTCATCTTTTCACATTAATTTAAAACGTACCAAGATACAATTGCACAACATTCACTCCAGCACTTGCAAGCACTCTTAATTATTTTCGACTCCATTTAAAGGCACTGGTCAACTGTTTATTTCTTTCAATCTATATGTGATTGGGTGTCATATCGTGCTTATTTGTGATTGTCTCATCATGTTATCTGTTGTTTACAATTGTTAAATCAAAACTCCTAAAAAACTTATTCATTTAATACCATCATCATCTAAGTAACCAGCCTTAGTAACTCGTAGGGTCTATCGCCCTTAGCTTCGTTAGGAGTTTGCCTAAAAGGAGGAGTCAAGAACAAGGTGACAACCTTGACTCGAGACTTGCCCCCAAGGACACACCAAGTGGCTTGAAGATTTCTGCCACGTTCCCCCCAAGTGTGTGAAAGGCGACAACACTTGGTACCAAGAGAAGGTGCAAGAAGGCGAGAAGCATAAAGCTCCTCCCGGGACTTTCAAAGAAAGCATAAGACCACAAAAGTACTCCAGTCTTATGAGTCAGTTTATCAGTGCAAAACCTTCATCATACAAAGAAGAAGCAAGTAAACAGGTATGGGTTGATGCCATGATTGAAGAGTACAAGTCAATCATGAAGAATGATGTTTGGGAAGTTGTTCCCAGACCAATACGAAAGTCAGTTGTGACTTCCAGAGGGCTTTATAAGATCAAGCATGCTACAAATGGCAGTGTGAAGAAGTATAAAGCCATATTCGTAGCTCGTGCATTCACTCAGAAAGAAGGCATTGACTATGATGAGACATTTGCTCCTGTTGCCACGTATACTACCATTAGAACCATCATTTCACTTGCTGCAGTATTCGGATGGAAGCTACATCAGATGGATGTAAAGATAGCTTTCCTCAATGGTAAGATTGAGGAAGAAGTTTATATTGAACAACCTGAAGGCTTTGTGACTCATGGGAAGCAGACTCGTGTATGTAAACTGAAGAAAGCCTTGTATGGACTGAAACAGTCTCCAAGAGCCTGGTATGCCAGGATGGATGGATTTCTCCATAGCTTGGGGTTTTCCAAAACTACAGCTGATTCTAACTAGTACTTTAAGGTTGTTCATAATCATGTATTGATACTTGTTCTATATGTAGATGACTTGTTTCTTACAGGTGATAAACAGTTGATAGATCAATGTAAGAGGGAGCTTAACTCTGAATTTGAGATGAAAGATCTCGGATTGATGCATTACTTCCTTGGCTTAGAAGTCTGGCAAAAGCCAGGTGAGATCTTCCTGACACAAGGAAAGTATGCAGTGGATATCTTGCAGAGATTTGGGATGCAGGACTGCAAGTCCATGAGCGTACCAATGACACCAACTTGACAAAGTTGCGGGACTCAGCCACCAGTTCACAGAGTGTGGACTCTACTCTATACAGACAGCTTATTGGTTCCCTGATGTATCTCGTGCATTTGAGACCAGACATCTGTTACACAGTGAATGCACTGAGTCAGTTCATTTCCGATCCGCAGCACATACACTTGGTAGCCACCAAACATGTACTTAGATATGTGCGAGGTACTATCACTTATGGGCTCAGGTATACTTCTAGCAATGGAGTACTGTTATCTGGATATTCGGATTCAGATTGGGTTGGCGATGCAGTTCACCGAAAAAGTACCTCCGGTTATTGCTTCAATATGGGATCAACAATGATCTCTTGGTCCAACAAGAAGCAGGGTTCCATAACTCAGAGTACAGCTGAGGCAGAGTATATTGCTGAAAGTGATGCCTGTAAGGAAGCAGTTTGGATCAGAAAATTGGTATCTGATCTATTCAAGGGAAAGATTGACTCAACGAGCATCCATTGTGATAATCAGAGTTGCATAAAGCTTTCAAAGAACCCAATGTTTCATGATAGATCAAAACAGATTGAAATGACGTATCATTTCATCATAGACCTAGTGCAAAGAGGTGCTCTGAAGTTGCAGTACATTCGTACGGATGAACAAATTGCAGATATCTTGACCAAGCCTCTGTCAGCATCAAAGTTCGTGTACTTTCGTGACATGCTTGATATGGCAGAGAATGCCTCTCTCGATGAGAGGGAGTGTTGATTTTTCTGAGCAGTATCGAGAGCCATTCTCTTAGGAGAATGGGGACACCTGGTCAAGGACCACGGTGTGAACTCAACCCGGTGTTGAGTGACCATTCTGTTGAATGGTAGATATTTGGTCCTTGACTATGATATGGACCCAACTCTACCCTGGATAGACTCAACCTAGTGTTGAGTGACCATTCTGTTGAATGGTAGACATCTGGTCCAGGACCAGGATGTGGACTAGTCTAGTACTTGTAGACTCAGCTTAGTTCCGAGTAGCCATTCTCTTGGAGAATGGAGGCGCTTGGTCTGTTACCAAGTATTTGACCTAGGGTCAAATTATGCAGCCTATGGCTGAAGCACCTGGTTTGTTACCAGGAAGGCACTACAAGCCCTAGACTTGGTCAAGACATGTGTGACACTCTGACCCTTGATCAATGGGCTTGTGGTCTTCTCCAAGGCTTAGCTACCCTTGGTTAAGATACCCTAGTACCTGATCTTGGTGTCACACAAAG
>LPNX010155488.1:141528-286880 GCA_001517045.1 Pseudotsuga menziesii
ACAAAGGAAGACATCCTCCACGCCAGGCCTTTTTGATGCTGTGAGGAGGGCATTGAGGGATTTTACAGCATTCTAGGGGTTAGATGGGGCATAACGCCCTCCCTCCATCTCCCTTTCGTTTGGAGTGATTCGCTTATTTGAGCGTATTTTGGCACCTGGGGGTACAAATACCCTAGGTAGCCTACCTTGAGCCTACCTTAGGCCATATTTTATTATTATTTTCTTTTAATTTTAAGTTGACATTTTATAATTTCAAATTGACATGTTTTTAGGCATGTAGGCCTGGATATTTTGTAAAAAGTGAGTGTGAGATCATATAAATAAATCTAGTCACTTTCATTTTAAAACAACACTGATGGTATAATACACTATGCATTTGTTTTACCCTTGCTAGGGCTATTTGGAGAGATGTGCCCCTCTTGAGGAGGTTTTTTTGGGTTAATCCAAGCTTTTCCTGGCAATTCTTCGGTGAAATTTTTTGCATAGGTGATGTTTTGATTTGTTGGCTAAACACGAGCACAAAGAGGTTAGGCTTCTTATCTCCTTGTTTGAATGGTGGTTGATGATGCATGTTCAAGTCTAAATGGTAGCCCTAGTGATGCATTTTCTCCTAGAATAGGCCATTGCCATCCCTCTTGCCACCTTAGCTAGTTGAGGTACATCTCCTTGTGAGGGTCCTCTAGGGTTTTTACCTTAGTTTTTCTAGGCTTGTTGTTTGACCTAGGAACTCTTCCTCTCTTGGTTAGCCATCCTCCCTAGATGCCCTAGGTTGTGGTAGGGCTTTTTGATAGAGTTAGTTCCCTTGGTTTTCACGCATTTTCTCTTCTAAAAAACCTAGTTCTAGGGTTAGTTTAGGATTAGTTTTAAGTTAAATTTAAGTCTGCAATAAAAACCCTAAAAATAAAAAATTTTGCACTTTTGGGCCTCCCTAAAATTTCGGCCACCTTCCCTACAAATTCGCCCTGGCCTCTAAAGCCCTAAAAACCCTAATCCGGAATTATAGGGAACCCTAAAAATACAAAAATTGCAAAAATCTCAAAATCTGCCCCAAAAGGCCCTAAAACAGTCCTAATTCTACCCTCAAAGCCCTAAACCCGCTCCCCTAACCCTCGCTGTTTTATCTTTCACCTTTGCTGCTCCCTGACCAGACTCCACTAACCCTCGCTATCCCTCCTAAGCTCCTCCCTAACCTTCTCTAGGCCTTTCCTCTTCCTCGCTGCCCTCTTCTTAACCTTTTTCCAAAGCATTACAGTCCTAGTCTACCCCTCGCTCCCTTTCCCTCATACCTCCCTGCTCTCTTTCAAGCCCTAAACCCTCGTTGCAAACCTTTTCCTCACCATCGGCCCTCCTTCCACACCCTCAGGTCTCTCCTTTGTGACAGCCCTATGGCTGCTCCTTTCTTGGGTCTGCAGCCCTCTGTCACACATTGTGACACATTGTGACAGTCTTTCTACCTTCATTTAGGGCTGCCCTTACAGTGGCAGCCCTCCCTTTTCTCATCCTCCTTACACCTACACTGTGACAAGACAAAGGAGAGGTTAGTTTATGCTAATTGTTGGCTTGAGAGTGGACTGTTTACTTCACCATTCACATGCACAGTCTGCCTACCAAGACACATACAGTATGGTTTAGAGGTGGACTAATTGCTTGGTAAATGTATGGTTAAATATGCATGGCTGTCCCCTATGCTAAAATGGATGGCTAAACTTCTACTGCTGTCGTATTATAATTTATTGGCATGCAAAACTGATACTTACTGCTGTCCATGTACTCCAAATTATTATCCAATAATAGTAAATATCTATGATTGCATACTAGAGGAGGGGTAGTAACTCTAATGGACACTGATAACTTACTTACAGATCTGATATAGTAACATGATGAATGCATTGTTGACAACATTTGTTTTGTGACATTGCACCTTACAAGTAATTGGTCACTAGTTTGATGATACTTGTTATGATGTTGGTTACTTGCCTATCATTGAACAAATTGCATTATTAAAGTGAAATTGATGACCATACTGATGTACATGCTGTATACACACATAAAAAGACAGGTTTTAACATATAACTAATGGTGTTTATTCATTGCAATATGATAATGAATACTGCTGTCATGTATTGTCATTGAGATGCATGTCTGACACTTACAATGCTGCATACTGTTTATGACGTTGTTTTTAAACTGGATGTATAAATGTGGTGAATGCATGGTTGTTGTTTTATCAGTAAAATGGAGGACTGATATATTCTACTCTATATATGCTTATGATATTTGGATTTGATTACGTAGTTGGATATGCATGAAACGCACTGCTAAAGTGAACGCAATAATTACTTCCTTTTCACTTTTCTATTTGACTCCATAAGGTACTGATCACTAACGTTCTCGAAAGAAGATATATTGTTGTCTTAGTGTCTTTTCAGAGTCATAATAGGGCTGTCCCCTAGGAGGCTTAGGCTTCCGAAGCAGTTGGGAGAAGTTGACTAAGGTGACATTGGTCACTTCCTTGTCATATGCTTGCCGGTGGCTTAGACTGCCATTTCAACCGGCAACAGACAGACTTCCAGGACGAGCTAAAGAAAAAATTTCACTTAACCAACACTACTCTATTCATTCTAGGGTGCATTCAGGGGCTCATTGCAAATGGCTTTGTGCTCAAACTTGGCCTGCAAGCACCTTGGACTTGGTGGTGAGACTGGAAAATCGGAAAGCAACAACTTACAAGCCTACCTTGAGTTAAAAATGAATTTGTTTCAAGCCTATCTTAGAGGGTCATAACTCGATAAATTATCGCATCTGAAATCGAAACAGAAGACATGGTTATTTTGGCTTCACAACTGTGTAAACAAACTTTGGAACCTAAGAATGCTTTCTTTGCCTGGTATTTAATCTTAGGAGGCCTTCTAGTGGATAAAAAGTTGTCTTACTTGGATGTGCCAAACCTGCATTGCCCATAGTGTTGGGGAGCGAAGATGATGAAGCAATTTTTTTTTGTTTTTGTCCCTCAGCCAAGTCGATGTGGGTCTGGATCGAGTCTCTCTATCAACAATACCTCCCTGCCTTTATATCTTGGAGAGCTGCCTTGTTAGCCAACCAGCTACCTTGGGCTTTGGATTTTCATTATGCTTGGATATTTGTTATAGTCAAAGTTCTTAAATAGAGTTGAAAAAAGCATAATGATGTTTTGTTTAATTCAGCAGTCCCATAGAAAGGCTTTACATGTCATAACATACTAACTTGCCCCAGCCTATTCGTGCAAATCACGATGCAGGTGCACAACTTAAGGATGTAAATGTAGCATGTCCAAACGTTTCTAGACTTCTGGGGTGGGCCCCCTTGCACTATGACCAGGAAGCCACCTAGCTCCTCATGGTCCTCATCAACAAGTTGACCCTGAGGTGACAACATGCCTTGCCAAGGCAATAGATAGATAGGCAATAGGTGCAAGTGCAAGAGGATTTGGCACCCACCACCACTCTACAATGACAAGCAATGCTCAACTCTAGCCCTGGCCTCCATTTTAGAAGGGTTGAAGCCTCTTGAGCCTTCCACCAATGGATGGGGGAAAATTGTGCTTTAGACGGAATCAGATGCTAATACCCAGATGACAGGGTGGGGCGCTACCCCAAATGACCATGAACAAGATCCTCCCAACACTAGCTTGATCACTTCTTAGTTTGCTTATGATCAAGCTTTAGCCATTTGTGTTGATGTTTTCAGTTATCTTGCGACTTTGGACTGTTATCTTGTGGCTTTAAAGTTTATGTATGCGGGTGTTTTGGCTTAACTTAGTCTACAGTTTTGAATTTTGTAAAATTTGTGCTTGCAGATGTCACATTGACAACTCGTCATTTTTGTATTCCTCTATATCAGTTCCATCCCCTTAGAATGAGTGAAAGAAGATCTTGATACATGATGAAGAAACAGTCATTATCAACAATGAAAAGGAGTCGGTGCTTTCTTGGCCTCCTTTGGGCCATGTCATATCAAGGTGTTAAAAGGGTACACCTTCCAAAGGATCACGTCAAACCTAGAACAATCCAATGCAGATTGACAGGACTCTACATCAGGAAACTGATATCATTCACAATAACGGAGAAGATAGTGGCATTAAACAAGTTTCCTATCAGGAAAATGGGAAAGCAATAGTCATTCTCTGTTACCATTCAAGAAAGAAAGGTTCTATAGCAAAGAGGATATGACAAATCCACTGTAGAAGGTTCCCATGGTTCTCCAGGAAGGATGGACTATCAAAGAAGCAACAAACTAGTCCTCCATATCCTGAGCTAAGTCCACATCTCATTTCCAGGAAATGTAATAAAATTGTTAGATGTATCAGAAAAAGGGAGGGTAAGATGAGGTTTGTGATCAATCCAACACTGGTAGAGGGGACCATTCTTGAATATTCAGAAAAAGGGCTAATAGGACGATTATATGGCCAAAAATACACTAAGAAGGCCCTCAGGCCATTCCAGTAACCAATTAGGGCATAGTCCAATTCTTACCATGGGTCTCAGAGCATATAACACCTTTTTGCCTAAGCCTAAAGATGATAGGCTTAATGCAATGTCTGGTGGGCAATGGCTTTGGGGAAGTTCAGCAATGACCCTGTTCAAATGGCCTCCTTGCTTTAATCCTCTTAAATAAAGAAATACCGGTATATCGGTCGGGATCAATCCTTCCTTTCTACAAATACCGTTTTGGCGTAAAGCGATTTTCTGCATCATCGGCAACAAGTTGGGGATTTTTCTTAAAACAGATATGGCTGCCATGAACAGTGGCCAAAATTTGTGTTGAGATGGATTTACTGGAGAGACTGCCATAAGGGACCAGTGTAACAAGATAGAGAGTTTTCAAATTCTGGATTGCCAAAACGTTCCTTTTAAATGCACCTGTTGTCAATCCTGTGGACACCTAAAAACATACTACCCAAGATAAAAACCTGGAAAACAAATTGGGACCTGCATATGGCCAATGCCCCTTCGATTTCAGAAAGATGTCACTGGAAAACAGAATGCTAAAGGGAAGACAAATTAGTTTAAGTTGGCGAACTTCCAGGGAAATCTACCCCTAAGACTCAAAAAAGGGAAGCAAGCTTCCAGACCCCCCAAAGCAGTTTGTGGATTTGTTAGACATACTTAAGGATTCAGTAATGAGCTTAGGAAAAAGGAGAGTATAGACATCCACAAATATTTCTCAATATGGATCATCGTGTGTTGTACTTTCTCCCTCCAAGAAAGCCCCATAAAACTCTCAGGATACATCACCCTCTTTTCAGTCTCCAGTGGATGGGTAAAGGCAAAATCTCAAAAGGAGCCAGTAGATATAATCCCCTCGGGTATTCAGAGAAGATATATTACCCGATCAGCCTCCAAAGGTGTATCTAGTGGTCCACCTTCACCCCTAAGAGAAGGATTGGAGCTCATACCTGTGCACCTTCCAAGGCTGACTCTCAGTGGGAAAAGGACATTTCAAAGCAATTCACCCCTAAGAGAAGGATTGGAGCTCATACCTGTGCACCTTCCAAGGCTGACTCTCAGTGGGAAAAGGACATTTCAAAGCAATTCTGCAGGTGGAGAGGGAGGTACAGTGAGGCACTCAATTGACTATTCCTAGGGCATTTAGAGCATCAAAAGCTCCTAATAAGGGAAAGAAATGAATCTTATTTCATAAAATATCAGAGGCTTGGGCAGTCCCTCCAAAAAACACTCATTTTGGAGGTATCCAAGTTTTGTCCCAATATCATTCTGATTCAGGAAACTATGATGGAGGCAAATGTTTGTCTTCGTGAAGGAAGTGCTCCTTGATTGGGAGTTTTCTGCTCCCAGCTCCATTGGACGCTCTAGCAGTCTATGCAATAGTTGAACTCATATTTCACACAGCAGAATGAGGTCAAGTCAACATAGATGGGGATTTAAACTATAATCTCTCCGGCAAACATGCTCTTCTACATGCAATTATGATGCAAAATACGGGCTATAACATGGATGCTATTGGCTTTGTAATCTGTTTTGCTGTAACAAAATATAAATATCTGCTTAAGCAGGTCAAAAGTGTATCCCACCTAAAAAGCTAAAACAAAGATCCTGTCCTTTAGTTGATCAAAGTTGCATAACCTGAATGGTTACACAATTTGAAAACCAAGGTTTGTAGGAAGTTCATGTTTTAATACATGTGTTGACATCAATGTGTCTACATGTGTGATAGTACCCAATTCCTACAGACATGTATTGACTACTCAACTCGCAACCCCACCTTGATGTTTAAGCTTTCTATAAGGGTAAAAATTCACAACAATTTTTTCTGTTATCTAAACTTATATGCAATACAGGAGTGATTCTGAGTTCCAGTTTCTTATAATCTCAGGATCACATGGCCCATCCTCAGCATTGTGCATATCTCTTGTGTGTAATGATGAAAAAGAGTTCATGTTTTCACTATTTCTGGAATATGAGCTTTTGGCTCCCTAAGGCAGATTATCTGTTTATCATTGAGACAAATCAAATCAATGAATGAATGCAAGTCCTTAAAACCAGATGGGCGCATTGACTGACTACCTGCATATAATTTGAACGAAGTTGGAACAGCTCGATGCTGAGTGGCCCAAAATATGTCAGACTTTCTTGATAGGTACAAGCCTGGGTCAATAATAATAGGTTTAGCTCTTTGATACCTGCAACCATAATGCTGAGCTCAAATGAGGATAGCTATACTCGCATATGAACTGAAAAACTAAATATTGCTTACAAAAATTCTCTAATGAAACAATGAGATGTTGAACTTCTGATCCCTACTCTTTCCATCCAATATCACTTGTATGCTCAATGAAATTTAGGTCCTTTGGCAAGTAAGAGAAAACATGGAGTAAATCTGCAGAACAAACACAAAGTCAGATTCTCGGTCTATAAGGTTGTTATAGCAAAATCCAACAGTTTATATTTTCTAGCTCAGTTACCACAATAGCAAGAAAGAGGAAAACAGTATGCTTTCTATATCTAGTAATCCTATTGTCACGAAATTCCAATTGTTCAACTATATATTCTGTTTACAGAACACAACAACTTATTACATGATCCATCGGTGGTCTCAAACCAAGTAGAAGAAGATTAAGCACACAAATTTAGGTTTCAAGTAAAAAGGTACTCATACACTCTGATACTAACAAGTTTTTAAAACTTGACTCGTAAAGATTTGAAGGTCACCTGCATTAAAACCAACAATAGGTCTTCCATGAAAGGAAAATAATCACTCACCCCAGCACCTGGATCCACGAGTCCCAAAGTTTTAACAAGAGAGAGTAACCAAACCACGCATGCAAGTGCACTCATGGCCCTAAACAAATGGATAATAATCAATGTAAAGAAATAATGGTTTTATCTAAAGCAAAATTAATTGCTACGATTTGAAGCAGCCCTTGTAGACATGTCATCTTAAAATATCCATGGCAAGCTACACAACAAAACTTAATTATTTCTCAATTTCCAATGAGGCCTATAAAACTCAAAGGAAATGCCTGGTGACAATACAGTGCCTGCAGTAACCATAACTAGCATGCATTTATTTTAAAAAATAAATCCTGGATTCACCAAACCTACCTTAAAAAACTAATGATATTATCATATTAGCTACAATTATTGAAGTAAACATTCACCCAAGTTAACTTGATTATCTATTTTGGCTATACACAAATTCAATCTTATCTCACAACTTTTTGCATATTCTCTTTAGCTTTCCAAGCTTTATGGCCAATAATTTGTTCTGCTATTTCTCATCCAAATTTAGCAGTTTATGTGTAAAATTATTTCAATTATTTGGCATTTGGTAAAATTATTTCAATTATTTCCAATTACAAGCTTAATCATCTATACTCTGAAATACCAAATGAACCACAAATTGATTATCTACAAAACCAAAGCTTCATTGAGTCCTGAATCTCAAGATTGAAAAAAAAGATAAAGGAATAAAGAACAAGAGTAATAAAACAAATAACGGGGAGAAAGCTCACCATCTTGTGTAACCAGTGGATAATCAGATGCACTGAGGTTGATAAACCAATCCCATTCTTTACTTTGCTTTAGCAGAATAGCCACAGCATGAAGTGTACAAGCTATCATAGTTGGACCCTTATATGTAACAAGATTGGCCTTACCGACAACATGGACATTTTCTGCTTCCATGAAGACTGTCTCCATCTTCACATACTTTGCTAATTCAAGTCTTTCCCTTGGAGGTGCCTCCAGATCTAAATGCAATAAATAATGATTTCTTGGATGATAAAGAGCCTGTAAAGTCCTTGTCATCCTCTGACTGTCTCCTTTGGTTCCAGATATAAGGTATGCTATTCTTGGAGGCTTTGGTAGGCCAGGATGAGGAAGTTGAACTATATCAGATTCCACATAATGACCACTAAAATCATCAGTTCTCTTAAGATGAAATACATCAGCAGAATTGGACTCTCGGGAACAATATCCAAAGTGGATCATTGCCATGACAAAAACAGTTAAAGAAACCATGGAGCTGGCAATGAGTGGAAGAAGCCACCTTCTTTCCACTCCCATACCCATGTGAAAATGACTTCTTTTCATTTCTTTGCATTCAAATGTTATGTACTCGTACAGCTATCCCTGTCTCCAAGTGCTTGATCAAGCAGTAAAATCACACAACTTCCACTGAAGCTCGAGTAACAGGGAAGTCACTCACTGTGAAAATACTGGAATATTTGTAGCTTCTAGGATGGTTATGCATATTACTTTCTGGCTGTGCCTTTAGGCTGTCGGTGCTTCTGGTAGAATTTACACAAACCAACAAAACTTATGGCAATGGTGTGGGTCATGTAGGCAATCAACTTATGCACTGGAAATTAAACGAGCCCAACAGACAGAATACGGCCAGTGATGTGGAATGAATCATTGCAGCTCTTGCTTCACATCATCTAGGTGATACAATATCCATAATACATTGTCATAATACATGCCCTTATATTTCACTCAACTATTATTGCAAATTTGCAATAATTGCTCAAGGTAAATGCAGTTGCAAATTGTAAATGATTCACATGCAATCTATCCAACACCAACAGCTGGGCAGACCACCTTCTGTATATCCCTACAGCCTCATTACATCCACATCAAATGCCTTCTATGTATATATTACTATTTTTCTTTTTTTGATTCAGAGGGGAATCGGCAACGTTTCCTTTCTAGGTATATATGTATACATATACGCAAGGTATATCTCTACCAAATTAAATACCCATTAGACTCACCATATTCAGTATGTACTGTGAATATATATCTACAAACCAAAACTACCCACAAAAATGGATAAATAGCAGAAATGTGGTCTTGTTCTTTACAACCTGAATAGAAAACCAAAGGCACCCAGAAATAGTGAATAAATTTCAGAGACTTCTGCTTGTTCAGATATCTGGACTAAAAAATAAATACAGCCTAAAAAACTGGATGACCCACATAGATCTAAACTGCAAATGCAACTACAGTTTTGGATAAACTGCACAGAATCTCTATCCCACAGGGTTTAAACTTCCAATACACCCAAAACAACGAATAGTTTACAGGCACTTCTTTGCTTTGGCTGCTGGGTTAACTCCAAAACTTCACAGAAAAATTGAGGTGACATTTGAGGTGAAATATATAAACCAAAAGTCAAAGAATAGAGAGAACAGTTACCTGCATGGGCTGTTTGGTAGAACCTGAAAGAAAAACCAAGTTGAAATGTTCAAATGCATTGTTCGCTTTGAAATCTTGAAAAGGGGTCACAAGGTTGCGTGTAAAGCTCGTATCTGCCACTGAAAAGAGAACGTACATGTTTTGGATGTTGGGTAACGGGTTGTGTGTAATTGGTAAAGCGATCGGGTGAACACGGAAAGGGTCGGATTGGGAACTTGGAACAGTCGCAAAGACACTCGGACAAGGATGTTAGAACACTCGCAAAAGACACGGATGGATGTTGAAACGATAGTAAAGACAAATTATTGAATTGTACTTGAAGAAACGCGAATTTGTCCGATTAGAGAGGGTTTCAAATGGCCAATGTCATATTCATCACTTTCAGGGTATCGGTTTTTGAAAATTATAGCGAGCTTTTCTTTTTAAATTATAGCGAGGGTAAATGTTTAGGCGGAATAAAAAGTTAAATCACATTATATTTTTTAATGATGAATAATAAGTAATGAATTGAAAGTTTCTTTCTAACTATTTTTATGGTTTTTTTTATTTGTTACATTTGTATGTTTTTTATATTTTTTAATGATGAATAATAAATAATTAATTGAAAGTTTCTTTCTAAATATTTTTATGTTTTTTTATTTGTTACATTTGTATGTTTTTTTATATTTTTTTCATTTTAGAAGTTTTTTTCTATATATTTTTATGTTTTTTTATTTGTATGTTTTTTATATTTTTTTCACTTTAAGTTTAATTTTAATTTTGAATAACTGCACCTACAATGGAGTGCGGAGCAGAACGGCTCCTCTTCCGCCTTGCTTCTCAGAGCCGTGAATCGCTGGTTGCTGCTCTTCGCAGAGCCGTGCTTGCTGGATCGTTGGCTACTGCTCCTCGTGCCTCAGCGCGGTTTCTCATGGTTTCAATGTGGAGTCCTCTCAGGAAATGGGCTCTCATGCCCAGCTCGCCGCCTTCAAGGCCCTTGTTCAAGTTGTCGCTCCTCAGGCAGCTTCTCATTCTTCATCCAAGTTCGTGAAAAAGATGGACGAGATCCCCTCTCTGGAGCTCTCTCCTTCGGATCCATGCTAGAAAGCTCTCATCCTCTCTGAGCAAGCCCTCATTGGTAAGTTCATAGGGTTATGGCCCAGCCCTAAGGCGGTGGAGATTTGGATCTCAGAACAATGGAACCCTCTTCTGCAAGGACAGGTCTCTCTCTTTGCGGCTGGACGAGGGTTTTTTGAATTCCTGTTCTCAAATAAAGAAGAAAGAGACCTTGTCTTCCGTTCGGGCCCTTTTTTCATGGGCTCTAGAGGTCTGTTCTTAGCCCCATGGTCTCTAGGGTTTAACCCAGAAGCAGAGATCACTGTCGCTCCAGTCTGGGTAAGACTCCCTAACCTCCCTCTTCATCTTTGGGGGCAAAAGCACTCTGATTAACGTTGGTAATAAGTTAGGTCTCTATCTAGATACTGCAGAACCAAAAGGGGGTCAGTACATATGTGCCTGTATTTGCATAGAGGTGAATCTAGAGAAAGGACTCTTGGAGGCCCTAAAGCTCACATTAGGAGAATGGAGCCACATTCAAGAACTGGATTATGAGTAGATCCCTTTCAAATGCAACTTCTGCCATGCTTACAGTCACTTCGCCAAAAGCTGCCCTAAGCTTGTAGAACCACAGAAACCAGCAAATCTCCCAGCTTCCAAAGATGCAAAGTTTTAGACGGTCTCTAATCGACGTCGTCCTCCCCGGCGAAAGGAGCCACAAGCGTCTCAGAACAAGGTTTCTCCTCAAGATCCTTCTCCTCTTGCAAATACTCTGCGGTCGGAAAACAAAAATAGTTTTGAAATTCTCCAAGAAGATGAAGCACAAGAACCTGAAGTTACAGTAGTCCCGGAGCAGGGCATCCATGGTCCCTCTGGCTCCACGGGGGCAGCTATTCCAAAACCTACTTCTCCAGGTTCTAGGAAAGACCTCAATGTTTTGGTTCTCGAGACCCCAGTCCAGGCAGGGCTGGCTTCCTTGGCCCCTTCGTCAGAGGGAACCTCTGAATCCGAAGACTTTTCAGCTCCTTCTCCTCCCCTCACCAGAGGGCGAAAGACAAATAAAGAACATAGAGAAAAGGAAGCAGCCTCAAATATCAGCTCGGGCTCTCAGAAGAAATTGGATCCTTTCATTAAGGGGCTTTCCTCTCAGCCTATTTAATGTTTTGTTTCTATATTCTTCTCTGCTCACAATTCATGAGAGTCTATTCTTGCAAGCATTCTTTTTCTCGAAATAGCCTCAGAAGATTTTGGGACTCTCTTCTCAAAGCACTTATAAGAAGGCTGATTGTTCTATTAGAGGGCATCAACCTTCTTTTTCTGGATTCCTCTATGTACGTCGGGCTGGGCTAAAGCCATTTTTAATCAATCAAAATTTCTAAGTTTCTGTTAAAAAAAAAAAAAAATTGAATAAGTTTCTTTCTAAATATTTTTATGTTTTTTTATTTGTTACATTTGTATGTTTTTTTATTTTTTTCATTTTAAGTTTAATTTTAATTTTGAATAAACAAATTTGGAATTAAGATAGATACATTAATATTTAATTATATTAAATTTTATCTTTTAAATTAGTAACCAAACAAAATAAATGAATATATGATTTTTAAATTTTTTTTATTTTTTAAATAAAATTATTTTAATATTTTTTAATTTTTAAATAAAATAAATAATAAAATTATTTTAATATTTTTTTTAATTTTTAAATAAAATAAATAATAAAATTATTTTAATATTTTTTTAATTTTTAAATAAAATAAATAATAAAATTATTTTAATATTTTATTTACAACATTTTTATTAAATTATTAATTTTATTTAACATTTTAAAATACAATTGTTTTTAAAATTTTATTTATTTAAATTATAAAATTCAAGTTAAAATAGTATATAAATCATATCAACCTACAAAATAAAAATCTTCCTTTATATAATAATTTATAATAATAATTAATAATTGGTTAATAAATGAATATATTTTTTATTTTTAAATAAAATAAATAATAAAATTATTTTAATATTTTCTTTCCAACAATTTTTTATCTTTTTATAGTAACAAGTTATTAATTTTATTTAACATTTTAAAATACAACTTTCTTTGAATTTTATTTATTTAAATTATAGAATTCAAGTTAATAGTAAATAAATCATATCAACCTACAAAATAAAAATCTTCCTTTATATAATAATTAATAATTTGTTAATTTATATAATAATTATTAATTTGTTATATAATAATAACTTAATGGAAAAGCAAATATTAAATTTACATTATGGCAAATAAACAATTTCTTTTATGGAAAGGTTTTCTTAAATCTTTTGGAGAGTAGGTAATGGGGTGGTTGAAGATTTAGGTTGTCCAAATCACTGATTGCTCAACTCCATCTTTGTTATGCTACAAATTAGAAGGAAGGCATTCGCGGATCATCTTCAACATATCGATATCATGCTAGCAAGCTGGGACTTTTACGATGACATTGAACAAAGTTGGAATTCTTTTGTTCTGAGAAAGTAGACTCTTTAGTTTGGGATTGAGGTAATGGCAACAACATACTTTTAGCTAAAAAAACCTATGAGGCCATTGTTGTTAGGAGGGGGCATATGCCACAAATTGGTGGGTTGTGAAGGTGTGGAAGAGAATAAATTCTCTTAAGATAAGTGTATTTTATGGTTATGTATAGAAAACAAAATTATTACTTGGGATAATATGTTCAAGTGTGGATTCGTGGGGTCAAGCAGATGTGTATTATGTCATTTGGATTCAGAGTGTGTTTCCCATTTATTTAGTCAGTGTAGTTTTTTTTTTTTTTCAGAATGGTTTGGCGGGATTTGAAACTGAAACTTAATCATGAAGATAAATGGAACAACCAAAATTTCAAGGGTTGTATATTTAAATGGTTCCATTCAAAGGTAAAATTCAAAAATTTACCTTTGTTTACCATATAGGAGGTGTGGAAAGCCCATAATCGATGTATTTTCGAAGATATCAAGCATTCTTCCTTCTGTGTTAGGATTGGAGTACTTTGTTCTATAACTGATTTTGTTGCCTTCAAACATAATTTGAAGCAAAAAATCATTAGATTCCTGGATATTAGTGAAGATATCTCGATTATATGGAGTTGGGATGATCTTAATTGTCATAAAGGAACATCATATTCGTCTAAGGATGGTTGTTTGCAGGGGTAACAATACAAAGGAAAATTTTCTGACTTTTTGGGGCTTATTGTGGTTCACTAGAAAAAGAGGTGTTTTCAAAGTCAAAATTTATGGTGACTCGGGGGTTGTTATTGATTGGGCAAATGGTCATTTTGAGATGCATACTTTACATTTGGAACACGCAATGGGTAAGATCCGTGATTTGATTGAAGATTTTTCAAAGATTTCCTTTGAACATATCTACAGAGAATTGAACATGCAGGCGGATTTTCTCTCAAAGAATGTTATTG
This sequence comes from Pseudotsuga menziesii, assembly GCA_001517045.1. Taxonomy (NCBI): domain Eukaryota; kingdom Viridiplantae; phylum Streptophyta; class Pinopsida; order Pinales; family Pinaceae; genus Pseudotsuga; species Pseudotsuga menziesii. The sequence goes on from LPNX010155488.1 coordinate 155,699, forward strand.
GTCCAATATATGACATTTCTTTTTTGAAGAATATATCTCAAATCTGTTGGTTGATTCGTGCTTAAATTATGCTTTTTAAGGGGATCCTTTCTTTAGTTGTTATAGGCAATTTGTTTTTTTGTACATCATGAAGTTGGATACTTTCTATTTTTTTGGTATTTTGAACAACTCTTTCAAATGAAAGGCCATTTGTTAGGTGTCACCCTACCAATATGATGTTTCGACTTATTGTAGTTTGTTTGATTAAAAGACCCATTTTGACTGGGATATATGTAACTTTGACTTCTTAATAAATAACAAATTACAACTTTTTCTTTTCTGGAAAAAATTATATCTCTTTTTTTTGTGTTTAATAATAATTTAGCCTTATTTATAGATATATTATAAGTTTTCTATAATCTTTATTTTTGAAAATAATTTCATTTATTTAAAGTTGAAGTTGATATAGATTAAGATATTATATTATATTATGTTTATTATAAATTTTGTTAATTTAAAAGTTATGGTTGATCCAATAACATTGAATTTATTTAAAGCTCATATAGATTAAGTTATTCTTATATTATCTTTTTATAAATTTTGTTAATTTAAAAATAATGATTTAATAATATTATATATAATAATAACATTGCATATATAATAAAGATGGCATATATTTATTTTTATTTTTCTATTATAATATTTTAAAAATAAAAATTTAAAATATGAGATCAATTTTATAAAAAATTATATTAATACTATGATATATATTTATTTTAAGTTTTAAGTTAAAATTAAAATTTACAAGAATTAAAGTTATTGATCTTATTTTTATTAAAATATAATTTCAAAATCTCAACTTGTACTTGCATTATTGTGTAAACAAACTTTATTATATCATTAAGGTTATTTCTCTTTTTAATAGTATCTCAGATATCCATATTTATAAAATTTTATTTAAAATTTTAATTTAATTTTTTTAAATAAATACTTTAAAAAAGAAAAAATAACACATGTCTTTAATAACTTTAAAATTAAAAACCCCATATTGCAATTAGTTGTTCAAAGCTTTGATACAAGAGTCTTTCTAATTGTAAACAAATTGAATCAAAACCATTTCCTAAAAATGCTAGTCATTAGATTTGAATATGCTTTGAAACCTAGTATCCATTAAAACTATTTCATATATTTAATTTTATGATGGAAAAGAGGCTTTTTTGGTAATTGGAGATCTCTTAGCTTAGAAATTAGGTAATGGAAAACCTGCTTTGATTGGAAATTATAGTATAGTTGGTTGTGGCAATAATCTAGTTTTATCTTCATATTTGATAAAAACACTTAAATGATAATAGTTTCCTTACCATGAGTGATGTGGCTATTTTAGGGGGCAATCTTAGTTTCAAACAGGAGTGGAAATCGATAGAGACTTTGGAGTTACAAGTAAATTGGATTGAGGCTTGGAACAAGTGGATAGTAGCATTACGTAGGGGGTTCATAATTCCAACTGATGAATGAGATGCTCTATTTTGGACTGGTAACAAAGTGGGAGGTAAGTATGTAGTGAGTCTGGCTATAAACTATTATGGTCCAGTTTGGATATTCAAGGGATTTGGTGGTGGTCAGCGATTTGGCAAACTCGAGCGCCTTATAAAAAGCAAAATCTTTATGTGGTTGATAATGAAGGAAAAGGTTCTGACTTGGGATAAACTATGGAAAATGAATATTAATGATCCACACATTTGTAGTTTATGCAGGAGTAACGAAGAGACGGTAGACCAATTATTCAATCAATGTGCTTTCTCTAAATAGGTTTGGAAAGGTATAAGTGACAACTTACATATTGATAACATGTGGGTTGAGGACACTGTTGAGAAATGCTTAATACATTGGTACAAAAAAACAGAGTTGAGAACTATAAAATGTGTTCTCGTTTTAACTATCTGGGGTATTTGGAGAGCTAGGAATGATAGGATTTCTTAGGATAAATATACCTTAGCCTTTTGTGTGAATGTGCAGGTGTTGGGTATATACAGGATTTTTAAAGAAAAGGAATCCAATGTTAAAGTTTGTATTATAAAAGATTTGAATAGTGATGAAAAAGGTTGCAATTTTTTTTGTGTGTGGATTTTGTGGTAAACTGGTTCTTTCATATTCCTATTGTATAGAGTTCAAGGCAAATTTTGGAAGGGAAACTAACAAAAGAGCAAAAAGTCTGGCATTAAGAACCTTGATTATGTTATCTCAAGAGGAAAAAGTGGAATACTTGCAGGTATACTAAGATTCTGAATTTTTGGTGGATTTTATGAGTGGGAAAAAAGTTTTGAATATTAATATTCATAGCATATAAGCTCATCTTTAGCAAGAGCTTTCAATACTTTCAAGATTTTCCATATTTGTAGAGAGCAAAATGATTGTGCAGATGCACTATCAAAAAAAGGCCTTCTACTTGCTACAAGATCAAATACATATACAAGGAAAAAGAATGGAGACATTACAATCAATACAACCAGATTGGAATTCATGTAAAGGAAAAAAAAATTGTTGAACAACAAAAAAATGAAAAATTTAACAGTGCTTTATACTAGCATTTGCACCAAGAGGTGCAAAGAAATGCCTAGAGGGTAAAAATATTTAGTGTTCCGCAAGTGAATGAACGATCTGTTGATATTACATAATAAAATTTGTTTTGTCATTCAGAGTTCCACTTTCTGTTGTACAGAATGCAGAATTTGAAAAACCAATTGTCACATTTTATTTTCATATCGAAGTTTCACATTCCGCTTTCCGCATTGCAGAATACGAAAATTGGAAAACAGATAAGTATATCCATCAATTTAGCAGAAACGTGAAAGAGATTTAATAACTTATCAACTCAAATTACTATTGATCAATTAAAATTGATTAACAATAAGTTAAGTATTCAAAACATTCAAGATTAACTTGTATCTAAAATGTTAATTGAAAAATTAAGATTGATTGTAGTATTTGTTGTAGAATCATTTGCAGAAATAGATAAAAAATTTAATTAAAAAAATTCATTTTAAAATAGATGCACATATCATAAGTACAAAAAAACCAGAACTGTAGATCAATGCTTATAAATCTGCAAAGGAGAATCAATATTTATCAAATAACTTGACTAAATAAACAAAAAAAGATTCAAGAATAACATAGTTGTATGAATAAAGGTCTGCAAGAAATTACAAACTCTGGATTAAATAAAGTATCTTCAATCCTTTGCGTTGATTTATCCCTCCATAAATCCCCCCCTAGTCCATGAGAAATCTACCCTTTAAATAATTATTACAAAAGAATGAATCTCCATGAAACTAAGATCATGAAATCCATGTGAAATCCATATAGAACTAGTGACCAAGAAAATCCTGCCACCTCATCCAGATATCTAACAATTCGTCTATGTTTGGGTAATTCGCAAATTCAAACCCAAGTTGAACATCGCACCTAAAGTTCTCCATTTCATTTTTGGCTAACTTATGCCAAAGGCGAATGAAAATGTGGATCTTTCCTTGCATAGTAAGTGGTCGCCTTATCAACTGATCCACATCTCTGATGCTGATATGACCAAGTCCTTTAATCTTGTCCTTATCTTCTTCACATCTACGTTCGACCTGCTCGATCATTAACTTCGAAGGACAAGCGTTCTCAATTAGCTCCATGGTAGGGAAGTGTAGTATCCCCATGATGTTATCAACTACATACCATCTTCTCTCGCAAATTGACTGTGCTTTCTAGATGGACTCTTCAATCATCTCATTCAAATCAAGCCGAGCACGCAAAATAGTTCTGACCTTCTTCAATTGAAAACTGTTGAGGGTGGTGATATCTCCTGGCTTGTCTTTCATATACCTTTGCCAATCCAAAATATCATCATAAGCTTTGGAGGCCTGTTGTCTCTTGGTTGTCTATTCCTCCAAGGCAGGGTATTTTTTAAGGATTCCAATATTATATTTAAGTATAGTATGATAGGCGATTGTTTTGGATTGAAAAAAACATGTTTATAGATAGGTAGGAAAATATTAAATATGAAACATAAAATTAATACTAAAATGTGTAAATTTTGGGGAATATTACGATAAAAAACCTTTTCTATGTAAATTTAAGTGATATTAGACACTAAAAATGACCAAATAGAGAATTTATTTTTTGGAAAACACCCAAAAAAAAGCCAATTGGTGAAATTTCGCCACTAAAAATTACTCTGCTCCAAGGTGACAGACATTTTGTCAAAAGCAACATAAGTCTCAAAAATGTCATCCAAGGTCCTAAACATTTCAGCTATTAAGTCATGATGCTCCTGATTGACCTGGATAGCCAAATCTTGAAACCCATGCTGCGAGAACCTAAAGAATGCAGAGGAAGTTGCACTTGTAGTTGCATCTTCACATTGTTTTACCAGCGAGGCTATCCTTTCGGTATTGTGGCATTTGTAGTTTTTTCATTCTGCAATTCATCCTAGAGAAAGGCAGTCTTGAGCTGCAACTCTTTAAACTTGTCTTCATATGCTTTCTCCAGATTTTCCACATGAGTTTTATGCTCTCTCTTAACCTCAGCTAGTTCTTCCTCTAGCCTCTTCATTTCTTTTTTCCTTTTGTCAAACTCCTTGTTTAGTGTGAGAACTGCACCAAGGTTGGCACCAGTGAAAGCACCCAAAACTGTGGCTAAATCCACTGCATCAATCTGAGTGTCATCAGACTGTTGAGTCCAAATTATTTGATTGGTGACAAGTGTAGACAAATCACCATGATTCCTACTTCTCTTCTTTCATTTGTTTACCATTGCCTTGGACAACCTGCTATAAAAGTAATCTCCAAGAGGGACTACATTGTCTTCATCAAACTCGTCCACTAACTGAGTAAATGAAGAAGTTCCAAACACTGTTGAAACCAGTGAGGATGTCTAAGTAATAGTGGGAGGTGGCATAGGCATGGTAATGTTGGAATTATGGAAGGGAGAGGAGAGGCTTTGATAATTTGTGGGTTCAAAGATTGGAGGAAGGGCTTGAGTAGAGGCTCCAAATAGTGGAATACCAATGTTAATGGCTGAGAGTGATGATGAAGGTAATATAACCCGCTCAGGAATAACAGAAGATGACAAAACAAATGAGGGTAAGTGCAGAGGAATAGTGAAAGATTGCGTTCCAGCAATAGTGGATGGAGGAATGGGATGTTGATCTGGGTTGATTGGAATGGAAACAGGTGGTGAGATCAAAGAGTGATAGAACTAGGATAATGAGGATGATGGGGTCACCCCAGCAGGAAAAGTGGAAAGAGTGTGGATGGATGAGTGGAGGAGCGCTACAGTTGAAGAAACAAGAGCAGAAGTAGTTTCTGGGATCTTGGGATGTGGAATGGAATCTTCCACTCCATTATCACTGAACAAAACTGCAAATGTTTGTAAAGGTTGAGTCACTTCCTCGATGACAGGCACAGATGAATGCATTTCTTCTTCAGCATCAAAGTCAATAAGATGAATGGTGGGTATTTGAGAAACAGTCACCTTAATCCTCTGCTTTTCAAATGGCTTAATATCAACTACTGCTTGTTCATCACTTACCCGAGCAACTGTAGTAGTCAACTGAATGTTAGAAATAGGCTTGACAGTTGCAGCTTCTTGATTATCCAATACATAAGTTATCTGTGCCAATTTATGCTTTGACTGCTAAGAAGTATGCATCAGAGCCTTCAGTTGCTGAGAAAGTGTCACATGTGGAAGATTTTCCATAGGATCTTTTCCCTTATTCCCATCTGTATAAGTCACTACTGAGAAAAAATTTGTTTGATGAGCTTCCTTCTCTTACTTGTCCTTATTCACCTTTTCAAGTAGATCAAGTTCCATAGCTCTGTAGCTCAAAATCTTAGCTTTAAGCTCCTGTTGTTGTTGTAAAATGTGGCTATGTTCCTCTTTTCTCTTAGCCCTAGCCAAGACCTCAGAAAATGTATTCACCCCTTGGTAAATAGAGTCGCCAGGGATTTCTTCATGAACGTACCCACCCCTGATATGGTTCTACTTGTAGTGGGCATCACGAAACCCCTTAGGGTCATGTCTCCTTTTAAGAGCAAATCCAAGCTTCAAAGAGGCTATTTGATCACTTAACACTGTAGCCCAAGTTGAAGTTGGGATGACCATTGATCCAAGATTCAGAGGAAATTTAGGCCAACCTTTCTTCTTAGGAGCAACAAGTTTCCTGTAGACATTATCAGTGACGGTCTGGAAAGAGACCCTTTCAAGAACCAACCTGTCAGGAACTATCTTGGGACACATATGAACAGTATTACCACCCCAAACCCTAATATATGAGAAAGACTCACCGACATACCAGTCACCCATTGTGGCAATGAGAGCTTTGGCTTCGACTGAAAAGGCAGGAGATTCCACTTTGAATATCTTGAAATAAATGGTTCCCATGAAGTGTTCATAGATGTCATAGAACGAAGCCATATAGTTGTTATCCTACCATTTTGAATAGTAAATTGGTACAGGAGGGGTTGGTAAGGTCCAGTTCCATCCCAAGTGGGGATATTGGAACTCTGTGCAAAATACATCAATGATAAAGGCCAAAAAAAAGAAATTGGGTTTCTTCCAGGCAGTAGCCTTTTGATAATGTTGGATAGCCATTTTAAGCTTTAGCGACAAGATAGAATCCCATGGAAAAGATTCACCAGTAGTTAGGACATAATGAGCCACCGCAGCCCATTCAACTTTAAAAACAGAGCAATTGGGAAGACCATAAATCTTGCATAACATGGCTACCAGTAAAGAATAAGGTTCCCTAAACTAGGTGACATGGTACAAGTCGTCGGCCCTCGCAAGGACTTATTAGGTTCATTCATCCATGATTTTAGCATTTCATTAAAATTGTACCTAGTTTTTTAGGATTGGGCAAACTCTGCGTTGAGGGGTTGTATCGTCGGTTTAAGAGCATAAGCTCTGGTAAACACCTCAGGACGAAAAGTGGCCAACTGTGACCCTGAGTTATCATTAGAGGACCGGTCTTTAGGGTTTGCGTTGTCCACAATACATTTAACTGGGTCAGTGCAAGGAAGGATAGAGGGTCTGTCAGCGATGGCATGTAGACCAGATTCCCTAATTTTCTGATAAGCCGACTGGTCGTTTTGAATGTCTGAGTGGTCATCATTATCAAAAATTGAGTAGATTTTGGACCAGACAATTTGGTAACTTTCAGTGACTCTACCACTAGTGTCCGAGAAAAATCCAAAGTTCGTGTCTTTTGTCGGCATGTCTTGTGGGTGCTCTTGCAGCGAGCGGTTCGAGCCATTCTTGAAATTGAAAAAATATGTTTAAACACATAAGTAAGAAATCAAGACTAATTCAAACAAAGCGATAATAAACAATTAAACAAAGAAATGAGTAAGAAACCAACTAGGATTGTAAAAACGTTCTCTGGTAAAAAATCGAAGGGAAAACCCATGCAACAAATTATTTCGTAACAGTAAAAAAGGTAAAGAAAATATAAAGCACCTGCTTATATATAGATTTTTCGCGGGTCAAATTAAAACCATAGGATGATGATAAATAAATGATTAGGATTAAATCTTGCGAAGCACAAGATCAAAACTCGTGATTTAAATTATATTCACCATCCCACAACTTGCATTTCGCAATTGCGGGATGCAGGATTACAAAATACCGAAATTTTATTTAACCCTTTCCGCAATCACGCAATATGCGGGTTGAGAAAACACACAACAAAAACTTAAATCAAACTACTTCCTGCAATCCGCAATTTGTGGGTTGCGGGATGACAAACTGCACTCATAAAAAAGATTATGTTGCCACAATCCGCATTGTGGGTTGCGGGATGACAAACTACACTCATAAAAAAACTTTTGTTGCCGCAATCCGCATTGCGGGTTGCGGGACCGAAAAGTTTGCAAACATAAAATCAAATTTCCGCAATTTGCATTGCGAGTTGCGGAAAGACACATTTTTTGGGGAAAAAATTGTTCTTTTTGCAGTTCACCAAAACATAAGAAACATGCATAAAATTTCTAAAATGTTAACAAGGTGAAAATTCAGCAAAGACATAAAAACCATGATAAATAGCATAACAAATTTATGGCTATATGCTAAAGGACAACAATTTTAATGGAAACAAACTATTTCAAATTAATTTAATATTGATGTTTATAAACTATTAAATATGTTTACTTTTGTTTAATATTGATGTTTATAAACTATTAAATATGTTTACTGTTTAATATTGATGTTTATAAGCTATTAAATCTATTACTATTATTTATTATTGTGATTGTTTTTTATTATTTACAAATTCAATAGTACGATGATTAGATATATATATATATATATATATATATATATATATATATANAAAAATTGTTTATAAAAATTACTTTCTTACAAAATGTTTTGCCAAATATTTATTATCTCCCCGACAGGGGATATATATATGAATTGCTCAGGTGAATTAATTTAGGAGGTAGGTTAAAAATTTTGGCATTTGAAATGTTTTTGCTATAATTTGTATCAATTTTTTTTTAGAGGATTATTTAAATTTGATTTATCTTGTGTTCTATTCGTCTATATAGGTGACGTAGGCCTCGGACTTTGTATCCCAAGACACGGTGGCAAGCTTGCGTAAGCAGAAAATGATCATTTTGTGGACATACTGTTGTTACAGTTAATTGTTTAGATTCTCCAAAAAAAACCATCAATGTTCTTTTCAACATACTATTAAAGATATCAATGGCTTGGATTCATGTGCTCCAAAACCCGACAGCAGAGTGATGTCACTTGCTTGCATGCAATACATAGTTTTCTCGGTTGAGAACTTATTTTTATTTTTTCATACCATTTGTCCACCTCCTCATGCAAAAACGAATGTTTACCGTTTCTGACAAGCCTCATTAAAGTGGAGTTGTAGATCCCATTATGTATTGATTTTTAGGCAAACACCCTCACAGCTCAGGAGAACAGCCAACTTTGAAATGTGATCCATCATTTAATATGTCATTATGGAAATAATTCGTGGCAGTTGGAGTAGTCTCTTTCGGCCTTGAAAAGATATGTGGTGATACGTGGTAGTCGATAGGCACCTTAAAATTTTCACTTGGACGAATTTCATTCAATTATTCCTACCAGACTTACAATCTCTTTTTAGTTTTGGACGAATTTCATTCAATTATTCCTACCAGACTGACAATCTCTTTTTATTTTTGAAAATTGATGAAAGCTCTTCTAAGAGTTTGGCATTCTTGACTAAAATGATCAAATTTATGCAGGTTATCTTCATTTGCAAGGGAATACGATGGCGCCTGTATTCATATGAGACTATCATACAATTATTGTAACATTCATTGTACACTAAATTCCTGTTGAATAAGGATTTCTTCTTTCTGAAATTGTTTTCCTTGTCAAGAATCTTGTTGTTTTAATATGTTTTACTTCCATGGAACGATTAGGGTAAATCGGTAGTCCTGCATGCATGCGTCTGGAAGAATATTCATGCTTCTAAAACTTCTCATTTACTATGTTTCATCATGTTCAGAATATAATCATGTTGTTTTGTCGCATCCATTTCAATCTGTCATGTAGTTCAGTTCCCTGCAGCAATTTACGCATTGGGGTGGACCATTTTCAAATAAGTATTTTTGAATTCTATGGGATGGATTGTGCAGTGTATGGTTTTAAATATAAACTATAGATCCAATCTCTATATATGATTTACCATCTATGTATCTGATCGATGGAAATATGTTTGACGTTCACAATCGCATTCAAATTTCTACAAATGTTTTCATTGTTTCCATTACAATCAGATCTAATGCTCTGCATACGATTTCCTAGTTTTGTAGTATAAGATTGATCAATAGAAAATATGTTTTATAATAAAATCAAATTCAAAACTCTCCATATGACTCCTTGCTTGCGTGGCATACGATCGATTTGTAGGAACGTGTTTAAAGAGAGTGATCAGATCCAATCCCTGCATACGATTCACCATCATAATGTTCAATAATCACATTTAGATATCGATCTCTATTTTTTTAACTCATGTATGTGTTAATTATTCTTTCCTGTGTTTTGAACTGTTGTATGCATTCTTGTCTGTCGTTTGAATTGCATTTCATATGTGGAAGTGTGTGTTAAGTCAGGTCTGCATTAAACTGAGATTTTGACTGATTGCAGCCTAGCGAGCACATTAGGACTTCTGTACATACTAATATATAAGGTCTGGTGCTTAATTTTTTCCTAAGCAATTCTTCCAGTGTTTGATTGGCTTGATATTTAAAGATCCCTTTTGTAAACCCTAGAGTCTTTCTGTGCAGTCTAAGAAAACCTAATCTTTGTTAATTATCCACTTGTTATTTATTTATTTATGTATCTCGTTATATTGTTGTTTAATTCATTGGAGCATTGTTATTCTTTTATGCTTTCTAATACTACAATGTTTCCATTTAGCAGGTGTATTTAGATGGAACAACAACAATGTCTACATATGAAAGAAAAGCTAGTCTTCTACAATTCTATGGTAAGTTGTTTTCTGTTTTTTGTTTAAAAAAAAGAATCAAGGAGTTATAATAGGTGTGATATAATGGAGATGTTGTCTTGGCAACTGTCATATATCCTTCCTTAAGGCAGCTTGAAGGAGGTCTAACAGAGATGGAAATGGAAGATAATAAGCGGAAAGTGATCTCCAAAGAAAGAGTACCTATAATGATTGTAATGATTAGCTACCCTGATTTCAGCAATTACAAAAGTACTTATAATCTGTATTTAATTTGGTTAGTTTGACTTCTACATTTTTTTTTGTTGATCATCAAGCTCTCAATACTAGCTTGTTCTTCTCATCCACAAAACTTGTTTAGTACCCAAATATAATGCCACTTTTTGGAGACCAAGACTTTAGAGTGGCAGCCTTCAGTAATTTGAGCATAAGTTCATATGACCTGCATTGCTCCATATCCAAAGAAATTATAAATTAATTGCTAAAAGAATTTCATAAAATGTAATAGCTATTTTGTCTAAAGGTGTCCAGGTCCATTAGTACAGTTACCAAGCAATAAAAATCAAGCATACTCACGATGTGATAATTACCCATTATGAGAAAATCATTCAATTTAAATCCCTCAGAAATGTCAATATCAACCATTCACCGATTAGACGTAAGAGACATTTTGAAACTTGGTAACACCAAATTTCACATTTATTAGAACTAAAAATGTGAAAAGTAAAACATTCAAATCTGAGTAAGCTTTTATTTACACACTGAATTTACCACTTTCATAAATCTGCAGGATTAAGCTTAGCATAAAAACAAATCTACAACTCTGCTAAAGCCTATTTTATTACTAAGGATGGTATTGTCTATAGCTTCTCTTCAGGCATTCTCCACTTTGTTTATATGAAATTATATAATAAGAGCAAGTACAGCTTCTCTTCCGGCGTTCTCCGCTTTGTTTATATGAAATTATGTAATAAGAGCCGGTAGATGGGGCAAGTTCAAATCCCAATAAGTTTGATGACATAAAAGTTGATGGGATGCATCAACTTTGCCGAAAGAATTGTTGGGCTTCAAAGTTGCCTCGTTGTGTGTGGGCTACAGGAAACGTTAAGTTTTTTTTTTAATACAAAGTGTAAAAGCAAAATTAATCTTACAATAATAATAAAAAGTGTTTAATAAAGTTTGTATAAATCACCTTTTAACAAGTGTAAAAGCAAAATTAATTTTACAATATTAATAAAAAAAGTGTTTAATAAAGTTTGTATAAATCGCCTTTTTTTTGTTATGCTAGCAAAAACATTTTTTTTATAATTTCAATTATTATGCTTAAATCAAAATTAATAAAAACAAAAGTGTTCAAAAAAATTTAAATGGACTTTTTCTGGATTACTCTAGAATTTGGCAAAGACCAATCTTGAGTTGAGTTTTGATTTAGGATTCTTCAAACTTATTTCAATTTAGTTATTGCAGTTTAATATTTTGTACAGTTTTGAATCGGTTGCTAAACACGAGAGCAACATGGTAAAATCATAATGTAAATAAAGGGCCAGGATACACAAAAAAATCAATCATAAAAAATAAGACATTTTACACTATTTTTTTTCCATTGAACAAAAAAGCACTTAATAATTGTGAAAAAGCATGGACGATGTCCACAATGTACAAATGTCCACAAGAAACACGATTGAGAACTTACAAGTTTCACAAAACATGAAAATCAAATGTAATGTAAAGTTTATGACGGTTTGTTTTTTAAATTCAATGGATTATAGATGTCCCTTTCGAGGGCTTTAAAATGGGTTTCAATTTTGAACTAAGCTTTATTAATACCACGAGGAGGGATCCTTTCATTGTGCCATAGAATGCAAAGAATAACAAAGCCACTGCATACATAGAGGTACGGGATTTTCATACGCTGGTTGTATTGGTAGGATTGATGGATTGTCCCTGACTACTTTCTCTGCATATTACCAAACGATATGCGAATCAGGATCCTGCAATATGAACAAATTTGGAGTGACCCAACTGCATAGTATGGAGAAATTTGGAGTTATAACATTCTAAGACCTCTTGAACCGCAGTCCATTAGGGTGCAATCCACAAGGTTCTGGTTATTTTGTTAAAAATATCTTTCTCTTAGCAATTTGCGGAGCTGTGTCTACTGAAGGAGCATCGTCTTCAAAACTTAAAGTCACCTTAAAGTTGCACGTAAACTCTTCCCAGTCTACTGTGTCTATGCGCACTTCCAGCTCTGTATACCAATTCTTCAAGATCGTATCCAAGTATGTGTAAACAAATGTGTGGTACACTAAGCAAGGTGATCTGTAGGACACGTCAAAACTTACAGCGTTAGTAAATAGAGGTTGTTAAATAGAAAAGGTGGGTACCCCAGTGGTAACACTCGCGACGAAGTGCTGCTTAAAATAGAGGAGGGGGCAGTTTTATATAGGGAATGTCCAGTCGAAGGCATGAGCAGCTCAATCGTTCATTCGTTCCGTATTTAAGGTTGGTTTTATAAGTATAAAGATGATTATATGAGATAGGAGGATATCAGACTCTCTGTTGGGTAGAGTTGTTCCGCCGATGGAAGAAGGGTGAATTGCAAGAATCGTCCTATCAATATATTTCTCGGTTTCCATCCTTTGTTGGGTTACCGGAGTGGTTTGTTTGACTCATCCTATAGGTTGGTAATGGAAGACATGGAACTGAAAGAAGACCCTCATAAACATACTGCAGATGATCTTTCCAGTGAGTTGTATTTTTGGTTATTAAATTTAATTTGTTTTATGGGAAGCTTGATGTTTTAATTATGTTTGTATCTTATTGCTTTTGTTTTTGTGGTTTTGAGGAGATCATGGTTTCCATTGTTGGCATTCTATAAGCAGCAGTGATCTTCACTGTTATGTAGAAAACAGTGTTTTGATTGTGTCCGTTAATATTGTTTTTAAAATTAGAACAACACCCTCACCTCTAAATACTGTTCGTTGTTGTAGCATTCATACTTGATGATCTTCAACAAATTTTGGTTTGGGTTTTTGTAGCTCTTGCAAGATGGATTAAGTAGTCCATGTTTTGCAGAATTTTGAATTCCTGTCATCCTTCTCAAGGAAGGCACAGTAGTTTACTGAAATCTTATAATTTTCTAAGTTTATTTTCAAAGATTAAATTTGGAGAGTGTTGAATGCATGTGGCATGGTAATTTCCTGGAATAGCCTCTCTTATGATTATGATGATGGTTAGTAAGTATTTAATTATCGACAGTTTGCAAATAGACAGTCTGCAAATATCTGGGATTTATATAACCAATTTGTGGTTTTCCACGTGCCTTGAATCTCTCAATCCCTCCACTAATCGATGCATATGTGCATATGAGGAATTTATATTGATGGTTGGTTGCGTTGATTGACAAGGAGACTCAACACTTGGTATCCAAACACAATGTTAAATTCATCCTTACTTGGAAGGAAATTATCATAAGTGTTGGACTACCAACCGATCATCAGTAGCAGCCATGTCAGAACTGCAAGAAGCTGAATTAGATGGCATGTACTATGGGACTGCTATCTTGAAACTGAAGTCCATATTATAACCACTTGATGGTTATTTTTCATGTGCCCACCAGACGTCAAGTTGATTAGAAATATTAAACTTGACTAGAAATATTAAACTATGAATGGTGCTTATGAAATTGTGTAGACCATTTTTGTGAAACCGTATCACGAAAGCCTACCATCTGGGAATGCCTAGTAATTTCCTGCAATTTGTCTCTATCATAGAATTCAAAGTTAAATGATTGTTAATGATGGGTAAGCTACAGATGTTCTATATAACCTATGCTATTATTCAAAGGGTTTCCAATTGATTACATTATTCATATTGTGCAAAGGTTTTCCAATGGATTACATCATTAGTAAATGATGTGGCTAATGTGGAGGGGAGGTTTTTATTTAGGTCTTTTCAATTCAATGGTTTTTGTGGATATGCAATGTTTTTTTATGTCCATTGTTTGGTTTTAAGTCAAAACAACCACTTTTTTAATAGTATAAACATGATCCCGTAATGTTAGGGACTTACGAAATTCCCTTCTTGTACCTTCTTGTAACAACCACTCATTTAATATTATAAACCTAACCCCCTAATGTTAGGGACTTATGAAATTCCCTTCTTGTACCTTCTTGTATTTATCATCTATGGACACAATAATATTCAAATGAGATGTACATCCATCTTATTGCAGAACACATAATGAGTAAGTGTCGTGTATATGATTTGCAACTTGCTATGTTAGTTTTTTTTGGTTTAATGTAATAATGTGGACTTTGATGTAATTCAAGAGTGTTGTAGAATGAGTAAGTGTCGTGTATATGATTTGCAACTCGCTATGTTAGTTTTTTTTTGTTTAATGTAATAATGTGGACTTTGAGGTAATTCAAGAGTGTCACAGAATGAGTAAGTGTCATGTATATGATTTGCAACTGGCTATGTCGGTTTTTTTGGTTTAATGCAATAATGTGGACTTTGAGGTAATTCAAGAGTGTCGTCTCTTTAGAATCTAAAATGAAAGCCATCGCAATTACTTTTTCTTTGAGTGCTTAATATTACTTATGCTCTTGGTATGTCTCTCATTCAAATAACCCCTTGCAAGTTGGGATGGAAGGGCCTTTCTCAGTTCAGTATGAGAGGGCAGCGAAAAAAATCCATCAATGTTGGTGAATTTGATACAGGTTCTGCATTAACTCCAATATTTTTATTGACTGGAGTCATGTGCAAGGTCCTCCTAAACCATGAACAATAATTTAAAAAAATATGACCTTAATGCATAATAAAAACCAAGAAAGGGAAACAAATATCTGCAGTGAGTTCATCCTTATTTCAATTGATTCTTTTAATTTCACATTTTTCTACTTCACACACTTTCAATAGCTTTCCATAGAAGGTATTATCAAGATTAAAAAAATATCATGGATTGTACCTGTTAAGTTAAGATTTGAGTATCTTAGTTTAATTATAGAGAATTTACGGTAAATAAGTTTTTCATGTAACCCTTCCACTTAGAGAAAGGTTTCACGATTTAAGGAGGAAATTGGTGTACTCGGTTAAGTTACTATAACAATACGCATGGATATATTCTTGATAAGAACTTTTTGAATAAACTTTTAGGTTTGAAAAAATATGCCTTGTTCTTCATATGATGAATGTTGTTCTATTTAGGAAAATGACATATATAGAATGACTTGATTTTCAAAAAACACTTTGGCGGACCTAAATAAGAAGATGGATATTACATCCAATGTTATAAATTATGTTGTCATATTTTGAACCAAACTATTTATAAGTTACTAGACTTATATCTTAGAGATGTTGCAGTTCTTGTTCTTTGGTACATTACTGAGGTTTTTAAAATATTTGAATTTTTGAGGAAGCAATTCCAAAAAATATCTTAGGATTAGGAGGTTTAAGGAGAGTGCTACTTCTTGTAAGAGCTTGGTCAATTCAATATTGATCGCAAAATTCAATGAAAATTACTGGTGTTACCTCTTGTTGATAATACAACTTAAAATATAAAAAAAAGACATTTTTTGTTATCGTTAACTCTCATTTTTAGATTGATTTGTCTTATAACAACAACTATAAACAATGGCGGGGACAGTGCCACCTCGTGGCTCTTGTTATAATAAAGACTAGTTATCATATTTTATAAGAAAACCAAGTTGTTCTTTATTTTTTTAAATTAGATAAATCAAATTAAAATTAATAATCATTATCTTTATGTTAATTCTAAATTAAGTCATTAAAAATTGAAAAAGAAGATCAGTTTTATATTATAACTATTTAAAAATATATGTTAAAAATAAGTCAATAAATAATTATTACATTATTTTTTTTTAAAGAAAACCAAGTTGTTCTTTATCTTTTTAAAATTAAATAAATCAAATTAAAATTAATAATCTGATTCTAAATTAAGTTAATTCTAAATTTTATTTAACACTAAAAGTATCTTTAATTCTAAAATTAATAAAAGTATCCTTATGTTAATTCTAAATTTTATTTAACCATTTCTGCAATCCGCAATCTCGCAAACTGTAGGTTGTGGGTTGCGAAAACACACAGCAAAAATCTTAAATCAAACTACTCCCCGCAATTTGCAATTTGCGGGTTGCGGGATGACAAACTGCACTCATAAAAAATCTCTCGCTGGCGCAATCTACATTGCGAGGTGCAGGACCCAAAACTTTGCAGACATAAAATCAAATTTCCGCAATCCGCGTTGCGAGTTGTAGAAAGACGCATTTTTGGGGGGGGGAGTTAGTTCTTTCCGTAGCTCACCAAAACATAAGAAACATGCATAAAATTTCAAAAATGTTAACAAGGTGAAAATTCGGCAAAGACATAGAAACCATGATAAATAGCATGAGAACCCTAAGGATACTTTAGAATCCAAACATTACCTTAGCACATAAAAATTGGGCCTTGAATGTTTTACTGGATAATACATGGGATATGTTGTAGGTACAACATCACCCTTATCTCATCCGTTTGTTTTTCCCTAGATCGATGGTCTAGATTTGTTTTGACATTGAGCTTTTGGCTATATAGTGTGTTTGAATTTTTTAGGTTTTTACTATTTGTTTTATCTGCGATTTTACTGTGCCTGTTGATTTTTAGTGTGCTTTATTTTTGTTGCACCTTACATCTGTCATTGGTTGTGGAAGGCTTCTATCAGTAAGTTAAGTTCTTACGACCGTTTACGTTGTTATTTGTACACTTTAGTAAGTTTTGACCATATTTGCGGAATTTCAAGCATAAATGGCATCTCCCATGCCCAGAAACACGAGGTCAAAAATGGCTCTACAAGAACAAAGGTCCAAGGACCCAAATGTCAGAATATTTACAGACACTAGTGGGCGAATTTCTGAAAACCTGTATTTGTACTGGTCGGGAATTTATTCAACTTTCGATAATGATGATTTCTCGGTTATTCCTCGTGACCAGCTGACTTACATCAACATTAAGAGTTCACTGCTCCATCTAATTGCTGCCAGACCACCATTTATGCCCTACACATACACAATGAAGTGGGAACTCGACCACGCTAAGCCTGAAGAGTGAGTTTTCAATGATTACATTGGTGTTTTTGTGGCCTCGTTCAGACCTAAAATTTTTGCTAAGGCTTACGCTCTCAGTCCACCGAAACAGTTACTAAATCTTAAGTTCGTTGATGAAGCAGTATCCCATTTCAATTATGAACAAGTGGTAAAATCATGGATGGAAAATCCTACCATGTTTACTCCACAACGAGGTATTAGCTACCCTACTTCATGGTTTAGGGAATCATTTTCACTACTGGCCGCTATGTTCTGTCGATTATATGGTGAGGCAAATTGCACACATTTCAAAGAAGAGTGGGTTCTAGCAGCCCAACACATTATTCTTACAGGTGAGTCGTTCAATTGGGCTCAAATATTATCTGTTAACTTGCAGCAGCAAATTGAAAAACACCCGAAAGTCGCGTCAAGCAAATAAACGCAATTTTACATGTCGGCCTATGTCATGGATGTTTTTTGTGTGACTTCGGCATTTCCCGATCTAGGTTGGAATTGGTAGAAGAATTGTCCATCGGTTCATATTTATTGTTCTCACATGTGGGAGGACAATTTTGTTCGTCGTATATATGACATCTGCGACCTTTTCTTAGGGTCTATGTATCATAATATTTTTAAAGTCGATGCTCCGACATTTTCATCAAAAGCCAAGGCTTTAA
The DNA here is from genome assembly GCA_001517045.1 of Pseudotsuga menziesii. NCBI lineage: Eukaryota > Viridiplantae > Streptophyta > Pinopsida > Pinales > Pinaceae > Pseudotsuga > Pseudotsuga menziesii. The sequence continues at coordinate 173,944 of LPNX010155488.1, forward strand.
TTACTCTTCATGGAGATTGGTACATTGGGGAATATTTCTTTTATTTCATAATTTGGGGAAGCAATACCATCCATTTGTTGCCAAGAATTGTTCCAGACCGAATGGTTTTACAGGAATTTGCTTTTCAAATGGTCATTGATGGCGCTTATCCAAAATTGGCTAAGAATAAGAGGAAGGATTGGCCTAGGTTTCCTTTGTCTCTAGATTGTTTGGTTATACATAATTCTACCCATGCAACTGTGTTGGGTAAGGAGATTACAATTATGAAGCTGGGAGAAGCTTCCAAAAGGATGCATGATTATAAGGCTTTCCTCATTAGCCTTTTGGCTCAAGAAAATGCTAAGTTGAATTATACCCATGAAGATTTGCCAAATGATTCCATGTACATGGGATTTGTTGATTTTCGAGAAGCATTGGAAAAGATCATTGATCCAGAGGTTAAATCTCATGTTTTCCAACATCAGAAAGAAATTAAGGAAACGATCCTTTATATTAGAAGATCGAAATTTGAAGCAGAGGATAAGCTTGATAGGGAAAACATGGAAAGATAAGCAAGATAGTAAGCAATAGTAGCTTCTGCCCCAACATTGCATTCGAAAGAGAAAGGCAAAGCTATCATAGAAACCCATGGCAGTGGTCAGTCTTCGCATGAGATGGAAGTTCTTCAAAGAGGGGAAGCATTTAAACTAGGTCTAGCCAAGCTCAGTGGTCAGCTTAAGACATATGTTCAGGAGCCTAAAGCTGAGCCAGAGAAGAAGAAAACTCAACTTGTTTGTTAGCAACCAGAAGTTCTTGAATAATTAGTGGTTCAAACAAAGCAAATACCTCAGCAGGTAGCCATGGATCAACAAGCATTGTAGATAGGTCCACCTATCCTTCAAGAGCAACTGCCTCTCCAAGCTTCTCTAATTCTAGAGGTTGACCCTGAATTTGAGCTTGAGATTGAGATCCATGAATTGATAGTGATCTAGAGGAGGAGACTGGAAATCCCACTTGTCCTGTCAATGTTGTTAGCTCGATGACATCATCTTTCCCTGTTTTAGAATTTTCAGCAGATCTTTTTCATGCTTTATTTTCTCCGTCCTCTTTTTCCTGTGTGGATTTAAAGCCTATTGTTGAGGAAACTTGTAGAGACCCATTAGTATCACCGGAATTTCCTAGTGATACTCCCCCTCCTTCTCCACATGTTTCATCGATTCCCCATACATATGAGCCTCCCACCACATCTTTTTGTATCCCTTTTTCCCAAGTGGAAAATCATTCTATATCTACTATCCCTTCTACAAGAAATTAAAAACTCTATTCCTCCTTCTTCCACTTCCCTCATATCTATATTCTCTCCTTCGGCGTTGGACATTTCTCCTCTTAATGTAGAAATTCCAGTGTCACAATCAGAACCTCAGTCAACAAGCTCACCTGAAAAAGAAGTTGTTTCATCTACAGAAGAGATAGCAGATTTTGGAGAAGATGTAGTTGTTTGCTTAGGGAAATATTATTGGAGAAAGAAGCAGAAGACCATTATGAAGAAAGGTTCAAAGAGGACAAGAGAAGGCATGCTCAAACATGTACCTGCACTTGATAAAATTGTTTGGAAAACTGATGCTCCTAATGAAAAGCAAGGAGCATTAAATACGACAGCTGCTATTGGAGCTTTTGCAGGTGCTAACTATAACTCAGTGTCGAAGCTGACTAATGATCTCTTCAGTAAGGAAGAGGAACTAAAGAAAGCAAGAAAGGATCTGGATGCATCTCAGGCATGTCACCTTAAGGATATTAAGTTCCTCAAAGAAGAGCATCAAGATAAACAGACACAATGGGAAAAAAAATTCGAGGATCTGAAGCATTAGCTTGAGAAATTAGAGGTTGCCAACAAGCAACAAGCTGATCACAATTATACCCTAGAGAATCAACTGAAACAATTACAAATATCTTCAACTGCTTCATTATCTTCAACATTAACAGTTGAAGAATTTAAACAGTTGGCTTGTAGGGTAAATGAGCAGTATCATCAATGCATGACCAACATGTATACATGGTTGTGTGAAATACATGAACTGTACAAAACATTTGAAGAACAATCACATGTCCTCAAGGATCATGATAATCGGAAAATTGTGGCAATTAAGGCATTGGAAAATATGACTGGCTAGAAAATACATATGAGAGACAAAGCAAAGGATATTCCAATAATGGATAAACTTCAGGTTAAGAAGGTCGAAGTGACTTTTGAAACTTGGGGAAGCATTTGCGATGCAGTACGAAGCATCATCGAAGATGGCTAGGAAGCATGCAAGCGTAGGTGGAAAGCTTCAGATGGTTTATTCTATTTCTTAGGGTTGCCTATGCTAGAACCGATCAAAGAAGCATCTTCCCCCAAGCTAAAATTAGATGAAGTTAAACAATATTTTGTTGTAGACAAGAAGATAATACAGGGTTTGACTCAAATTAAGTTGGAAGAGATTTCGAGTTGGATCGAGATACCTTATTCTACGATAGTTAGGATAGAGGTTTATGTTGGTAAATGGAAAATAGTGAAGAAGAGGGAGATTGCGTCTGAGGTTTTGAGGGCACAAAAACATCTGGAACAAGCTAAATCCCAGGACATTGATTTCTTGATGGACTTAGATTCCAAGTGGCGTTCCTTCCTTGGTCAAAATTAAACTGTTTGATCTTGTAACCCTACATGTTGGGAGTATTTTTTGTTGTAATCCTTGGTAATGTTATTTAAAGGAAAAAACTTGCCAAGTAGGGGAGAGCAATTGTTTGGAGATTGAGCATAGGAATGTGTGAATGTCTTACATGTTAATGAAATTACAGTTATTTATGCTTTCTTTCGTGGTTGTTTGTAAAATGTTTGTTAACAAATTATAGTTATTCTTCTATTTTCATTGGCTTGTTGATTATCACTGGTATGTTAAAGCAATGTTACCTGGTATATATAAATTTGTTTTCTTCTATTTCATATATCATAAATGAATGTTTTTGTTTTCTTTGAGATTTATTTCAAGTTGGTTGTAGAGAGTGATGCTAACTTGAATAGTTGTGTGTTAAGAAAATAAATCACTTTTACCTTTATCTTTTTCAATTATCGAAACCTAGTTTCATGTTGTATATCGATTTAGTCAAATGGGAAGTCAATCATTGAAACCCTAAAGAACAGTTTTCCAATTACCAGTATTGAAGAACGACAATGAAAGATATATTAGGAAAGCTTCATAGTTTTGCAAACATTGTAATGCTTTGCAATTGAATAAGATAACACTATTAGTTATGCAAAGTTTTATGGTTTTTTATTAAATTTGTTTTTATCAATTTTGAGTTATTCTTCAGTATTTGTGGTATATTGATTATAGACTGCGGATGTATTAAATGTGTTGATTTATGTATTGAGTTTGCATTACAATATTGACATATCAAATGTGCATTGAGTAATTATTTCCTAGCTATTAATTATATATCATAACTGGGCTATTTAGAAGCTTTCACAGTTACTATTTGAGTTTGTTGAGACAATTTAGTTTAGAAGCCAAATATTTCAAATTTTCTTAGATGTTTATTGAAACAAAAGTAGATATTTTACATCAACAAGTGACCAAAGAAAAACATTACATTTATACTGCAAACAATGAGAAGCTTCAACCGCAATTTGGTTTTAAAGACTTTGAAGCAAGTAAGATTTCCTCTTGTTTCCTACGTTGGACATATCAATTGCCTTGCATTCAAGAGTATCTGGAAAAAGAAAAAGGTGGAGAAATGCGTAGGCCTGAAAGAGATGTAACTCTTGATATTGCAGTGAATGTAAGCCCTTGTCTATCAATGTTTCCAATATCTATTGTTACATTTTGTAGGGTCATACCTTGGGCTTTATGAATTGTTAAACTCCATGCCATACGAAGTGGTAGTTGTCTATGGGAGCCTCTTGTTATTGTAGATATTGAAACATAAGTAGGATTAGTAGCATCCCATAAGGGTCCTTTGTAATGGAGGAATTCAACAACAACAAATGATGGCAAGGTAGGAGTTTCTCATTTGAGTTGTAGACAATATCAATGACTTTTCCAAGTGAGCCGTTAACAAGTCCTGCTTGAACCCATAAATTAGCAGTTAACATGACTTGTTAACCAACAACAAGAAGGACCTTTAATGCCAATTTTTCATCATCAATGGATTGATGGCCATTTTTGTTCCTTTGTTCTGCAAAGAAATGTGCAATTGGCATATTAAGTTGTTTCAGCATGTGTTTGTTGTGTAGTGCAATAGAGCTATTTGTGGGATACAAGTGGATAGAGTGTTCAAATGAAGAATTTTTGACATGTGAAAGGCATCAGGTTTTTCTTGTCATTAGGAGTGCCTAGTCTTCAACATTTGGTGTTGCATTTCGAAGGTTTAGCAAGAGTTTCCAAAAGGCAGTTTGAGAAGGACTATTTCCTTGTTGTTGAAAAATTATTTCGAGCGTGATAAAAGTATCAAATGTACACCAAAGAGCAGTTCCAACGGATGATCCTGCATCCATGGGGATGTCTTTTATAGGAGACAATTTTCTGAATTCACCAAGAAGAATTATGGAGCAACCACCAAATGGGATTGTACACTGCGAGGGGAAAGCTTGGCATAAGCGTGCATCAATTTGAGTTAACATTTTTGGGCCAATAAAGCTAATTTCATCTATGAGAATATAACGAATATGGAAAATTTCTTCTCGAAGTTTTGAAAGGGATTGGCCTTCAAGAGGGTGCATTTCACCAATGGGTATTCAAAGAGTAGAATGTATTGTAGATGCATGCATGTTAAAAGCTACAACACCAGTTGGAGCAAGGAGAAGAAGTGGGGAGGCATTTTGTTCAGATGCAGTTTGAAGTGCAAATTTCAGGCAAGATATGAGGTAATATTTTTCGATGCCTACAGTACCTTGAATCACCAGTTTTAGCGGTTGAACATATGTATTGTTTCTGAAATGGGACATGACAAGATCAAAGGCTATGCGTTATGTGGAAGACAAGGAATTAGGCGAATTGGAGAAGGATGGGGTGTGTTTATGTAGTTGGGTGGACAAGCGATTGACATCAATGAATGATGTTGTTGTCTCATGCAAATGGGTGGGTATATTGTTATGCGGCCAATTGTGATTTTTGTCAAATTCACGATGCCCAAGCATTTCAAGGTCATCAACTTGGATGTTATTGCCTGGTCGTGTTTGAGAGAGAAGTTCCCATTCATCCATGGTATGAGGCAACGGAAAGGTAATATCATTGGAGTTTGAATCATCAGATAGAGGTGTAGAGGGTTCTTCTTATGCACATTCAATATGCCATACAACATATGTGCCTTTAATGTGATGCCAATGAGAAATAATTTTAGAAGTTGTGGTTCCAATATCGTGAGGGATGGACCGAAAAGGTTTGTATAGAAGAAGTTCACTCCAACAAAATGGTTCAAAAGATGAAGAATTAGAGGGAGGAATGGAAGTGAAATGTGGATAGACTCTAATAATCTTGTCATGCAAGTTTTGTTTTAGTGGATTTTTTTTCCTATTAGGAGAGAAATACCAAGAACGAGCAACTTCAAGCAGAGTTAGATGTTCAAGAGCAATAGGTCTTTGCATGTAAGCAAAAATGAAGGGGGGTGTTGCAGGGGTGTTATTAGTGTCATTAGAAACACGACGAAAGACAGTTTGGCTCACGTTTAGGGAAAATAAGTGACAGGTACAAAGCACATGAGGATTTTTTTGCAACATGTGACATGTCTCTGGTGCACTAATGTCTCTTTTTGCAACTGTTTGTGCAAGGAATTGTTTGATTGGCTGAAGAATGGGGCTGTCACTTGGTGCAGCATGTGCAAGGTGAGATAGAATTGCATGGTAGGTTTCTGATTTTGGCTCTACTTTTGACGCATACTTTGAAATGTATTTGAGAATAGCATGTTTGAACATGTTGGCTATCAACATTAGCCCTCCATATTGAAAGCATGGTAGGGTTGAGAATATTTAGAAGGGGATCATTTCTTGCAGGATTGTAGGTTTTCCGTCCATTTGGATTAATGAATAACGAAGAAGTAGCTTGTAGCTCATATCGAAAACCACAACGACATTGAACATATGTTCCTTTTTTGCGAAGGCAAGTTGACTCTGAACATTTGGTGTGCCTTTGAACAAAATTGACAAGTTCTTCATAGTCAGCTGAGTAGTTTGATGCAAATATCGATGGTGATGCAAGACTGCATGGATCATTTGTAGTAGAATGGTGTGACCCAGATGTGGACAACTGGGAATTACGAGGATTCCAAGCTGTCACATGTGTGTCAATTTTTTTTTTTGCAGCTTCAACTACAACATCATCTTACCAATCTAACGTGTCCATATTTGGTGCATTTGCCACCAAATAAAACCATGAATGTGTGTGGATCCTCTATGCTTCCATTCATATCGACATGGGAGGAAAAAGCATATATTAGAAATAAATTGTATAAAGTGAAAAATACGAAGAGAAAAATAAGAAGGAATAGATGGTATAATACCTGCACCAAGAATCTGTTATATGAAAACCTTTTTCAAGCACCTCTTGAAGAAATGTTTTGAATCTATTGTGCATGTATTGTGATGTAATATGTGGATTTGATATGATGTTGTGAACCTTCCATTGATTGTCTTGAGTTAAACCACTAGGACATTTAGCAGGCATTAGAGCATACAAATCTGGCCATTTTGTGTCAGTTGCACTAAGGGTGAAGAATAATGTTGGTGTACCTTGTTGATTGATCCTATTTGTTAGTTCACCTCTAGTTTTGTTCCAATATGAATGTGCTCCATGTAATGAAGACACAAATCTTGAGACCCACTCACCATTTTTCTCATTAGGCATGTCTTACAATTGGTTGACAAGCTCAAGTACTATGGGAGGCAGTTTATCTTCAATATTTTTTTTGACAAAAACAGAGGTAGTAGCATTACTTTGATGACGCACAATTAGATTATATATGTAGTATAGGAAGCGAGGATGTTGGCCAAATTTGTTGTCATGATATCAAATGAGGTGAAGTGCATATTCGTGCATATCAACCTCATGAATGCGTGGTCGTAATAACATTGTTGTACCTGTGGGAAACAAAGTTAGAAAATCTATGGAAAGAAGGCCTTATGTGTTGTACTCATTGATAGGGGACATTTCTATAGGGGGCCAATTAATGGAAGGTGGTAGTGGGATATTTGGTATGTGTAACAACTGTCTAATTTCTTCAACCTCAGTTCTAGCATTAGTTTGTGTTGAAATAAATGACGAGGATTCCAATTCATAGGGTTCAAATGAATTTGGTGGTTGATCTGTACAGGACAAGCTTTTTTGATGAGATAATGTATCATTGTTATTAAGATGTGGAATCAAAGGTGAAATGTTTGCTGAAATAAGAGGCAAAGAAGCTAATGCAATTAGGTTGACTTGTACATCCTTGTAGTATGGGTCGTTTTCCATTTTGAATTTAAGGGCAGCACGAACATGTGTTCGACTAACAAACAATTCATATGGATTGTTTGTAGAATTGCATTTCCGAACAGCAAGGATGTCGAGTTTTGATACTAAATGCGGTAGGTATGTGGCAATATTGGAAATGTCTTGGGGGAAGCAAATAGTATGGCCAGAGTATTTATATTGACCACCATGAGAATGTGTCACTTGCAAGATTGGGTTAGCAAGAACTAATGAGCATTTCTTCAACCTGTGTAAGTACTGCAAGGACAGCTGGTTGGTTGCCCGAATCCATATCTTTTTCCAATGAAAAATGATGGCCTTTTAATTCTAGAATACAACGAGAACAAGCATATGCACCATGGAAGTTTTTTGCTACAATACCAGAGTAACATTCTTTGCAAATCGAGCAGACATGCATATCAACTAGTTGGTTCATTTGTTTTACGAAATCGTTGATGTGCATCATTGAGGTGGTTGTTCAATGGATTTGGCATAGGAGATGGAAGTGAAGTTGTGTTGACAGGTTCTACAAGAGAAATTGAAGAAGACATATCCACAGGTAGACGAGTAGCCCTATAAAGAAGACGTTGTTTCTTGTTGTTTTTATCTCTATTTTGTGCATATAAAACTCTTCTTCGTGCATTGGCTTGTTCATTGTCATGATTTGGCATAATGCCTACAAGAAAATTGTAAACCTGTTAAAAACCTAGAAGCTTTGATTATTGGCAGCGACACATTTTGTATATGTATTAACTGCAAACTATATGGATATAAAGCAGAAGATAAAAAACAAATGTTAATTCATTGCATATGGGGAAGTAAGAATGTAGCTTAAAATAATATATTTGGAGTAAATTTTGTTTTTCAAGTGCTAGCTTGATAATTGTAAGAAAACAACAATATAGAAAAGCAAAGTGTAGTGTGAGAAAGTATATATGAAAAAAAAGTAACTATAATTATTGTTATGTATAGAGTAATAAAAAGTTGTAGTTAGAAACAAGAGAACAAAGTTGTGCATTTTATAAAAAACAGAATAGCAAAATCGTATTGTATTTAAAAACTACCATATAGGTTTTATCAACAATTTGGGTACGAAATGGTAAGTGAGAGCTTGTACATTGGAAGTATGAGACTGCAAGAAAGTGGTGCTATAAGAGAGTTAAAAAAATACCTTGCTATGTTGAACAATGAAACAAGGAGTTCAAATTGAGAATTGAAAGCATTCATTATAAACAATGAAGAATGGTTAAGTATCAAGTTGAAAAAACTTATATATTTATGTGTCCATCTGAAATTGTCGTTTATGTGTTTTCAACCATGACAATTACAACTTTTAGGTGTGCAACTTCGCAGAAGGTCTCTGTTCTAACTGGAAGAGTAAGAAGTAATTTTGTTGCAGATCCTCTGGACTATTTCATCAAATGATGTTGTTTTAGTTGAGAGAAGACACCGATCTTTTGCAGAAATTCCCATGAGTTGGTTTGCAGCATCATCAAAGGCTATCACACCATGAAGGTATCAAGTGACATCTTCCAAGTCAACCTTTAGTATATATCGATAGTCACATTCAAGAAACTCTCCATCACATTTAGCACAATGCCAAATGTCTCCAACTTTGTGGGCAATCTTTTTCATGCATTGTGTTCCGTCAACAAAAAGAGGGCACACAAGGAAATAAAATTCATCCATGTTAACATTTGTGATGGTTCGTACAAGAGAGTACCAAACAGGTTTTTTAGACGATTGAATATTTTGTAGGTCATTGATGGTAATGACTTTACGAGAACTAGAATGAGAGGCATTGAACTTTCAACTCAAAGATGGTGATGCTAAACGAAATCCATTTTCATGAAACCATTTTTGGAGAACTGAAGTGTCTTCAATTTTTGGTTTTATAAAAACAGTAGTGTTGGAAATAGTTCCAACAATTTTTCCATTAAAATATGTAACACGACCACCTTTGATTGCTACAACTTGAGGCGTATGTAAACCACGTAGGTTGGCAAGCTCAGCTCCTTCAATTTGGCAATGCTCTCCCCAAAGTGTTATGTCAATACTATAGCCTGACATGCCACGGAGTCCAATAGTGTGCCTAATAGTCTCAACACCGTCTCGTTTTCGTATTGTGGACGTAGGAGAAACTGAAATGACAAGGCCAACAAGGTTCACCATGGAATTGACAGGTATAGTTTGTATCTCCTGAATAGTTTTATAGTTAAAGCAATAAAAAGGTATTAAGGGGTATTCTTTTAGGCATGGTTGGATGGTTGAGGAGGAACCTAGGAAAATCTCATTATGGCTTGTCAAATGGTTAAAAATTGGATTGGATGCTTTCACTGTGCCATTTGATACTATGTACACTATTCCTATTTGTATTTGGTCATACAAAGAGAGTGCCAATTCATTGAATGCAGATATATGTATTTCATCGTGTGAAGCATTAACAATGTTAAATCCAAATATTTTTCCAAACCCTCATTGGTTGCCATTTTCATGTAGCTTTTTCTTGGCAATAACTCGACCTTGAATGTTCCAAACTTTGCTAGAAGAGGAGAGTGATGTGAATGGAATAATTGATACAACCAAGGCAGGGTTTACATCTACTGAGCTAGGATTCACTGGAGCAGAGGAACAACTTTGCGAGGGAGAAGGTACAGGTAAGTGGTAAGGTGCAGGATAACTTCTGAAGCGATTTGGGGTCTCATGTTTTGTTGCAGCCTGCTTTGTTAGGTCAAATTCTTGCTCCTTTTCTTCTTCTTCTTCTGAGTAGGGTAGGTTAAGTATATTTTCACTTTGTGTTGGGGCCTCCTTCTCCTTTCCACTGAATTCCAGCTTTCTTTTGGCTTGGTTGTTTTTAGAAGTTGGAGAGAGTTGATCCACTGTCACTGGTGAGATAGCCCTTCTCTTCCTCTTGCCTCTCCTAGGAGTGGTGGATTTCTTTGAAGGGGACTTTCCTTTGTCTTCTGGCTATAAGCATGTTTCAAACTCATTCCAGAATAAGAAATATGTTCATGCTATGTTTCTTCTTTGTAGCAATTCTTGGACAATGAGTTTTATTAGGCCATGGTGAGATAACCTCCCTGTGATTTTGGTGGGTTGGGCCTTGACCTGGTGGGACATCTTGGTTAGGCTCTTGTGGAGGTAGAAAGGCAGGTTTAAAGGGCTTCTACCTATAAAATGGTTCATCAATTTAGAGTGGTATATCATCACCCTGTTATACCTGCCTTCACATGTTATATAAACCAGGATTGCTTTCAATAACTGCTGCCACTTCTCCTCAAGCCAGGTTGATGGAATGCTTTTTTTCCATACTACATTCTTGTGTTTAGGCTTTAAGTAGGACCTAAATTCCACATTATTAGTAATGGTGGCCTTGAACCATTTCTCCCCAGTCCTTGGGAGTTCTGCTACTTCTGTTATTAGGGTTTCATCAACCTCGAATTATTCCTTACCTATCAATGCCTTAGAGCCATCAAAAGAAAGAGCAAAGGCTTCTGCCACTTGCTAGTGGGAACCTTGGATTTTCTCACAGAACCTATAACAGCTTGCATCTTTAAAGAATTGGCATACTTCTAGATGTGACTCAAGATAGATAATGTCACCTAACTCCTGTCTTAGGGCAGGTCCTCCTCCTTTCTTCATCTCTGGAATGTGCTTCTAGTACCTGCAAAAAATCAAAATTTGAATTTTATGAAGGAGATTAGCGCGCTGGTTTCAGGGATGGCCTAGAGCAGTGAGGATGCATGTAGAGAAATGCGGAGTGTACTGAGGATATGGTGTTGATTTTGAGGGGTTAATCAGTCGATTGGTAATTTGAGTAAGATGACGGTAAACTCTGGTGAGAACCACGAGATAGCCAGTACAACAATCATTTTTAGCTGGAACTTGATGATTCATGGTGGTTCAACTGCAGTCATGGGACAGATGGAGGATAGGTTAGGGTTTTGGTCTCTGACAGTCACTTTAGTATTATAACGACCCTTTATTCACCAACTCATGATTTTCTGCAGTCCCCAGTCTTTTCGGCGGTTAAGAGGTTGATCATGATGTTCCTCATGCTAATGGTATTTGATTTCGATGGCTATGCTAACCATTTTCCTCTTTTGGCGTTTTCGGTGGTCAAGGAAATATTTGGTCTAATTTGCAAGCTGCCAAAAGCTAGGATTTTCAGTGGCTAATGGAATGTTGGTACTTTTTCCCAAGCCACCGGAAGCCACCTTTTTCAAAATTTATCCAAAAATGTAGTTAACGAGCTTTCGGTGGTTAATGTCTTCCTGGACCAAATTGTTAAGCTGCCGAAAGCTGGGATTTTTGGTGGCTAATGAACTGTTGAAAAGTCCACCTAAGCCACTGAAAGCTACTTTTCCAATTTTTTATTAAAAACGGATTCAACAGGCTTTCGGTGGTTAACGTAGTACTGATTCCAAATTGTTAGCTGCCGAAAGCTGGGATTTTTGGTGGCTAATGAACTACTGAAAAGTTTGCCTAAGCCACTGAAAGCTAAGCTTTTAATTTTTTTTGAAAAAAAAGAACAGAAGTCATTCCAATTTTGTTAATCACCCAGACATATTTCATAATATGCCCTGAAATATTCATCATTATGCAAAAAAATAAATTGTCTGAGTTAGACCTATTGAAAACTAATTTATTTAGGAGATAACATCTGGCTCCTACTTGGGGATGAGAGCCTCCCTGTAAGGTCCCAAGAATCCCAGACCAAATGCCTTTCCTAAAAAATAAGAATTAAACCTATCTTCTATTGTTCCATTAGGCATGGAGTTTATTTTGCAAAAACAACAAAAATAATATTTTACAATAATAAGGCTTTAAAGCCTTAGATGAAATAGAGTTTCAGAACTCGCCCATTGATTGGACCATCAAACACCTCCTCTCCTTCCAAATTTTGCAATTTGAAGGTGTTGTTCTGCTGCACCTGAGCTATCACAGAAGAGCCTATCCATAGAGAGCCAAACTTACCATGCTTTCCCTTGTCTTGCCAGACAGTATCCCATTTAAGAACCCAATCTCCAACCTGAAAGTTGTCCACCTTTGCATTTTTGTCAAAAATAATCTTAATCTTTTTTTGATGAGCTTTTGACTTTTCCATCACCCGTTCCCTGACTTGCTGCAACTCCACGAAATCAATCATCCTCCTCACCATGTCATTTGGTTCATCATGTTCCTCCTGAAAGAATTTTGCAACCAACAGAATCAGCTAAACGGGAAAAATGGTCTCAGTACCATAAACCAACTTGAAAGGAGAAGTCCCTATGGATCTCTTGTCAACCACTCTATCAACCCATTAAGCAAACTTTAGCTTAGAATCCTAGCTCTTCTAATTATTCTCCAATAGTTTTATGATGATTCTAACTAGGATTTTATTAGATGACTCAGCAAGGCCATTGCCTTGAGGGTAATAGGAAGTGGAATGCACCAATTGAATGCCCATTGACTCACACATGTTAACCAATGCCCCGACTTTAAAAGCTGGTGCATTATCAGTTACTAGCCTTACTGGGCAACCAAATCTGATAAAGATGTTTTCATATAAAAATTTCATGATGACTTGGTGAGTGGCATTCCTTGTGGGGACTGCCTCTATCCACTTGGTGAAATAGTATGTGGCTACTAGGATCCACTTGTGCTGACCACTTGATGAAGGATTAATCTCACCTATGAAATCAAGAACCCACTGCTAGAAGGGACCATTCACTACAATACGTCTAAGGGGTAAAGATCTGAGCTGTTGCTTTCCTATGAATCTTTGGCACTTGTCACAGGCTCTCACAAAGGTACACACATCAGAGAAAAGAACATGCCAATAATACCCATCCCTAAGAATCTTGTGGGTTGTAGTCTTCTAATAATGATGGCCCCCACATGTACTTGAATGAAACTGATGTATGACTTGAACCGACTCTTCTTTGTCTAAACATCTTAGCAAAACACCAGAAAGATCTCTCCAATACAACAGCTTATCAATTACACAAAATTTTACAAACTTAAGCTTAAGAGCCCGTGCCTGATTTAGAGTAAGACCAGGTGGAACTTCTAAAATTTGCAAGAAATGGATAATACATGAGTACCACTTGCATGAAGACAAGTTCTCATTCACCTGTTGGCTATCATGCTGCTCCTAAACTGCCTCTGTTGCTTCTGCTTCTGTTGTCTGTAGGTTTGCTGAACTTATTCCAATGAAATTCATCCTTAATAGCTCATAATTTTCTTCTGCCATGAGCTTAGCTAGACCCTGGCCTTTCACTAGCTTGGTGGGCTTTACTTCTATGTCAAACTCAATAAGCTTGGTAATCCATTTCGCTCTCTTTCCATCAATGTCAGGCTGGGTCAAGACATCCTTGACAGCAACTGAAGGGACATAGGCAAGGAATTTTGCATGTAGAATGTAAATCTTGAAGTCTTTCAGTGTCTTGATGAGAGAATAGGCCTGTTTCTCAATAGGATCATCAATTCAACATCTCTTAGTGTCTTGTTGAAAAAGGCAATGGGGTGATTAAAGCCTTCATCATCTTTACGTAACATAACTGTTTCCACTATGTCATAGGAAGCAAAGGAGAAAATGTAGAAACCCTTGGTGTAGTCTAGACTAATCAGAGTGGGAGCTTCCATGATGGCCTTCTTGATGGCTTCAAAAGAGTTTCTTGCTTGATCAGTCCTCTTGATTTTAGCTTCCTTTCTCAACATGGAGTTTATGTGTTTTACCAACTAAGAGAAATTTGGGATAAACCTCCTGGCAAAATTTATCTTACCCAAAAAGGATTGAATGTCCCTTTTTGACCTAGGTATGGTCAACTTCTGGATTGCTTCAACTCAAACCGAATCTATCTTCACACCTTCTGCTGAAACTATGTGACCTAGCAGTTTGCCCTCCCTGAAAGCAAATTGGTACTTCTTCGGGTTCATAGATATCCCAAACTGTCTACATTTCAAAAAAACCTTCCTCAAGTGCTGCAAATGTTCTTCATGGCTATTGGAGTAAATAGTGAGATCATCAAGGTATATGAGCACAAACTTGTCTTTCAATCCTACAAAAGCCAGGTCCATGGCTCTCTGAAAGGTGGCCCTAGCATTCATTATCCCAAATGGCATCTTGGCATACATGAAAGTACCCCAGGGAGTGGTAAATGCAGTTTTCTCTTGATCATCAAGGTGTATAGACACTTGATTATAGCCTAAGAAACCATATGACACTAGCTCATGAGACTCTTTGTAACAGATGCTCCATCTTGGGCAAGGGGTAGTTGTCTTTCTTAGAACATTTGTTTAGGTTTCTGAAATCAATGCATAACTGAATCTCCCCATTTTTCTTCCTCACTATCACTAGGTTTGCAATCCATCTGGAATATCTTAGTGGAATTATGATCTTTGCATTAAGGATCTTTTGGATTTCTTTCTCAATCACTGGCAAAAGGAGGGGACTAATAGGTATTAACTTTTGTTTGAAAGGGACGGTGTCCTTTTCCAGAGAAATCCTATGTTGCATGATAGCTGTGGCATAGGTTTTCATATCATTGTATTCCCAAGCAAATACATTAGCAAACGCTTTTGTAAGACTACATAGTTCTGACTTCTGATCAGCAGTTAACTCAGAGGATAAATTTACCAATTTTGGATGACTCTGGTTACCTAGGTTGTGCTCATGGACAACAGGGTCTTTCTCCCTCTTGATAGGTTTAAAGTGGACATCATTATGGTCAAACAACTCTTCTAGAGGCACTAGACTTTGAGGTATATAATTGTTGGGTAGCTGGACAATATTCTGATCTCCTATTTTATCTCCTGATTTGGTCCTCTATGATTCTTCCATATTTAGGTTTTCTTGATCAATATGCATATCAGAGAACTCATCTATGACCTGGATAAATTTATTGAGTTCATCATCATTTTCAAAAACTTTCCAAAATTTCACATTATTAGGGAGGGATGGCCTGTACTTGACTTGGATCTCATAGCTCAGCTTAGGAGGCAAAGGAGGAATGAACATACTTGCAAAGATAGCAAGGGAATCAACTAGATGATTCATAGCCCTAGGTACATATGATATGTCAAAAAACATGAAAGAGTCCCTGAGTTTCCATACCTCATCTCTGTAAGCCTTTAGTCTAACATTCTTTGCCTGAAAAGTATTGTTTACTTGATGTATGATAAGATCTGCATCTCCAAAGATCTTGAGGCACATGTTACCCATTTCCTTGGCAGCCTTCACCCCTAACAACAATGCTTCATATTCGGCTATATTGTTAGTAGTCTTGAAATCAAGTTTATAAGACAAATGGATAGTCTCTTTTGATGGAGGGATCAAAACTACACCTGCACCTGTTGAGGCTTGAGTACTGGCCCCATCAAAAAACATGCTTCAGACAGAGGTGGTTACTTCCTTAGGTGGCCTATAGGTAGGCTTTGTGAGATGCATGGATGTTGGCTGGGAATCATCTATTTGCACAATGCATGACCCAAATTCTGTGTTTACTACATATATGAGATGGTTTATAGAGTTATTGGCATTACTGATGATATAGGTGAATTGGTTC
Source organism: Pseudotsuga menziesii (assembly GCA_001517045.1). Lineage (NCBI taxonomy): Eukaryota > Viridiplantae > Streptophyta > Pinopsida > Pinales > Pinaceae > Pseudotsuga > Pseudotsuga menziesii. The sequence goes on from LPNX010155488.1 coordinate 189,953, forward strand.
TCTTTGTAGAGTCTCTTGGTCTCCCCTCCAAACATTGGGATGGTAGCATATGTAAGGTCCATCTGAAGGGTACCAGCCACCCTTTTACTCCATGAGCGAGACAAAACAAAAAGATTCCAAACTTAGGTGGGATGTCGGCCACTACTATGTCCATCACTATGATTTTCGAGGGCAGCTGGGAGAGGTTTATGAAAAGGTCTTTGATGAGGCCCATGCATTTGAATTTCCTAGAGTCAAAAGAGAACAGATCATGGTAGGGTTTTGTAATGCTGAGGCCAAGATCATCCATCACTTCTTTTGGCATTAGGTTATGGGATGCTCCTGAGTCAAGCAAACAGTTGTGAAGGATCTTGTCATGGATGTTCAAAGAGATGTAGAAAGGTGGGCAAGACTCATCTAGCTCTTCAATCATAGGACCTAGGATTATTGTGGGTTTATCATCTTGCAAGTTCACAAAGTCAGCATCTATGGGTGTCCTTGGCTGAAGAGATTTCAATATAGATGACTTGAAGGCCTCATTCTTCATAAGCTCTATCAAAGGAAAATGGATTTTTAACTTCTGAATTTCTGACTCAATATTGAAAGAATAGGATATTTTGTCAGAAGTTCTTACCTCCTGTGGTGGGGCTTTAAGCTGAACAAGATCATGGGATGATGGCTGTAATGGCCTTGGTTGCTGTCTTGGAGGAACAACCATCTTCTTTGCAGAAGCATCAATACTTTTAGCATTAACAACAGGTTGCTTGGTAGGGGCAGGATTCTTCTTCACAAGAGCAACAATTCTAGATCTCAAATTATAACCTTCTTGAGCATCTACTTGATACAACGACTCTTCCATGATCTGCTCATTCATGAGGGCTTCCTCATAATCGCTTGTGTCAGGAAAGAGAGATCTACCTCATATTTCATACAGTTGATATTGTCTTCTGCCTCCCCTTCTTCCTGAGCAAACTATTGTTCTTCTTCTAGCACAACATTATGAAAAGGAGCTCTGATTCTTTGATCCTCAACTTGATTCCTATCCCTTTGAAGGATATGAGCTGGTGGTTATTTCTTCTGTAAGGGACAAAATTAGGGTTTCTAGGAGCAAAATAATTTGGCCCTTTACCCCTCACAGGTATTTACCCTTGGTTTTTCAGTCTAGAAATTTCAGGTGTCAAACTATCCAACATTTTGGCCATTTTCTCAATTTTATTCTCCGATGAAGAAGCCCCAAGAGGATCTATGGGTTGCTTCTTCCTATCCACTTTTCCCTTAACCTTATGAGAGGCAACGATATTGGACTCAACTTTAAGAGTAGCATATTGCATGAGTGACAGGGAAGCTGATCTCCTTTCTCCGAGAAGAAGGCAGAACTCAGAATCAAAGGCATTGGCATAAGTGATTTTGGGTGAAGTGTAAGTTGGCTTGATTTCAGTAGGGATCTTGTTGAACATTTTGTTAAATCTTTTGGTGAAGTTGGAAACAAACTCACCATTTTCTCTCTTCAAATTGCTAAATTCAGTGATATAGTAGAGGTGGTATCTTCTTTCTCCCCAATGCTTCAAAAATATGTCATCTAGGGCTTCAATGCCTACTATTGATCCAACAGGAAACTCCTTGAACCATTTCCTAGCCTGACCATCTAGACTTTACACAAAATCCTTAGTCCACACATCCTCTTGTTCAATGTTTATATTCTCAGCATAACTGTAGAATGCCTCTAAGTGTTCTTCAGCTGTGAAATCACCCTCCCCAGTGAACTTAGGCATGTATTTTAGATAATCCTCAGCAGGCATAGCAACGAGGGGGTTAGGAAAATTTAGAGGGGCATATCTGGCCACAAGGATTCTTTCCATTTTGGTCAGAGGAACATTCATATTGAAAGTGGGTAAGGAAAGGGAAGAAAAAGATACTGCTGGTGTGAGTAGTAGTGGATTTATCCTAGTGGATTCGCCAAGGATGGGATCTACACAAGCAACAGTGCTTGGAGATTCCTCAACCCTAAAATTTTCTGATGTATTTATAGATTCTTGAGAACTAGATGCTTCAACAGAAGAAGATTGAAATGGAGGTCTATTTGATATAACAACATAAATACCTATGGAAATATCTGATGTAGCTCCCCTTGTAGCTTTGGAGGTCTGTCTTAGCGAAGCACTAGCTCTTCTTATAATCTCTTCTGGATCTGAAACAGGTGTTACTGGTGGCCCTTGAGGGTTTGCTCTGGTACTTGGTCTTCTTGAAGCCACCTTATTCCAATGGACTCGCTATATAGATGATTACAATCGAAATAATGTCCAGAATTTGTCTACCATCAAAGTAGGATCAATGTCATCTCCCAAGGAAGCTGAGCTTCAATCTCCTCTCCCCAGCAACGACGCCAATTTGTTAGCGCTCCAGGAAACTCCTCTAGGTTGCAGCTCGAGGATGCCTGGTAACTTAAAAAAATTTAATGGTTTTCTAAGTGGATCAATTCAGATGACCTAAAGGACCTCACACACTCAAGACATGCATAAAACTCAATCAAAAGATAAGGCTTCTAACCACCAATGTTCAATGGGTTGATAATAAGATGAATAAATGAAGAGCTTACTATGCTGGCAGATTCATATATAAAGCAATCACATATGAATGTCTAATTATAATAAGGAAAAATACTTGTAATTCAACTCATCAACACATTGATAGGATGACAACTATCTTCCATTAGATAAAAAGAATAAACTTGAATCAGACATTCAAGCACAAGTACAAAACAAAAAAGAGATGGAACCTGAACATATAATGGCAAAAGAGCTTATATAAAATGATGAATAACATGAGAAGCTTGAATATAATAAGTGTCTCACAAGTCTCTGAAGTCGAACCTTTGCTTCAACATAATTCTTATGCTTTATAGCCTTTACAAAATTTATTTTAGATCCTGAAAAATTAGATCTGATTTACTAAAAATAAATAAAATAACTATTTTTTGCAAAATTAGGTCAAAAAACCCTAATTTAAGTGCTAACCTATCTAACTCTAACACTTGTTCACTCCTTGAACTCTTTGATAACTGTAGTGATCACTGAAGTAGAGTTATGACCTGTTATCTGACAGATGAGTCATAGTTTGTCAAAAGCAAGGAGGGGTTGTGACCCTTTTCACCTTGATGGCACCCTCAATACTGGAACAGACCCCCTCCACTGGTGCCTTTCTTCAATTTTCAGCTTCATAATTCACCCCTGAGGTGTTTGTATCCCCCAAAACTGGTTCTGTGTATAAACATATCTTTCTGCACCCTTTTGTGCTTTCGGTGGTTAAGGAAACAAAATCCTAGGTCTATAAGCTGCCGAAAGCTTTGCTTTCGGTGGCTAATGAATAGCTGCCGCGTTCGCCTAAGCCACCGAAAGCTCTGTTTCTGCAAAATTTTAATCAGCCTTTCAATCATCCTTTTACAACTTTATTGTTGACCTTCTAGTACTTCTTCAACTTGCACATGGTCTGGAACAACAACAGCATCCTGGGCTGCTTCTGAATCCTGAAGGCTCATCGCTACATCTGCTAGGGTTTCCAGCGCAAGGTGAGCTTGAGAGCTAGGGTTTGAGTTTTTCTTTTGCAACCTCGATAGTTTGATCATCCTGTAGAGCCTGGATTTGTCCTTCATTAATCTTAGATTTCTCCTTTTCAGCAGGGCATACATCCCTCTCATTTCTAGAAGAGAATTGTGCAACTCAGTATTCTTCCTAGTTAATATTGCATTATTTCTTTTTATCTCTCTGTGTAAGACCTCTAGTTCATGTATTTTCCCTAATAGTTGGTTGATTCCCTGAGACCTAAGTTTGCTTGAGGAAGTCTCTGCCATTGGTTCCTCTTGACCTTCCCTTGGTGTTGGTGAGGGAAACTCCTCATGTTCTGCTGCTGCCTGCTTTGTTAGGTCAACTTCCTACTCCTTTTCTTCTTCTGAATCTAAGTAGGGTAGGTTAAGTATATTTTCACTTTGTGTTGGGGCCTCCTTCTCCTTTCCACTGAAGTCCATATTTCTCTTGGCTTGGTTGTTTTTAGAAGTTGGAGAGGGATGATCCACTGTCACTGGTGAGATAGCCCTTCTCTTCCTTTTTCCACTCCTAGGAGTGGTGGATTTCTTTGAAGGGGACTTTCCTTTGTCTTCTGGCTGTAATCCTATTTCAAACTCATTCCAGAATAAGAAATATGTCCACGCTATGTTTCTTCTTTGCAGCAATTCTCGGACAATGAGTTTTATCAGGCCATAGTGAGATAACCTCTCTACGGTTTTGGTGGGCTAGGCCTTGACCTGGTGGGCCATCTTGGTTAGGCTCTTGTGGAGGTAGAAAGGTAGGTTTAAAGGACTTCTTCCTGCAAAATGGTTCATCAATTTAAAGTGGTATATCATCACCCTGTTATACCTGCCCTCACATGTTATATAAACCAAGGTTTCTTTCAATAACCGTTGCCACTTCTCCTCAAGCCAGGTGGATGGAATGCTTGTCTTCCATACTACATTCTTGTGTTCAGGCTTTAAGTAGGACTTGAATTTGACATTCTTAGTAAAGGTGGCCTTGAACCATTTCTCCCCAGTCCTTGGGAGTTCTGCTACTTCTGCTATTAGGGTTTCATCAACCTGGAATTCTTCCTTGCTTATCAATGCCTTAGAGCCATCAAAAGAAAGAGCAAAAGCTTCTGCCACTTGCTGGTGGGAACCCTGGATTTTCTCATAGAACCTGTAACAACCTGCATCTTTAAAGAATTGGCATACTTCTAGATGTGACTCAAGATAACTAATGTCACCTAACTCTTGTCTGAGGGTAGGTCCTCCTCCTTTCTTCATCTCTGGACTGTGCTTCTAGTACCTGCAAAAAATCAAAATTCGAATTATGTGAAGGATATTAGCGCGCTAGTTTCAGGGATGGCTTGGAGCAGTGAGGATGCATGTAGAGAAATGCGGAGTGTACTAAGGATATGGTGCTGATTTTGAGGGGTTAATCAGTCGATTGGTACTTTGAGTAAGATGATGGTAAACTCTGGTGAGAACCACGAGATAGCCAATACAATAATCATTTTTAACTGGAACTTAATGTTTCATGGTGGTTCAACTGCTGTCGTGGGAAAGATGGAGGGTAGGCTAGGGTTTTGGTCTCTGACAATCACTTCAGTTTAATAACGACCCTTTATTCACCAAATCATGATTTTCTGCAGTCCCCAGTCTTTTCAGCGATTAAGTGCTTGATCATGGCGTTCCTCATGCTGACGGTATTTGATTTCGATGATTATGCTAACCGTTTTCCTCTTTTTGCATTTTCGGTGGTTAAGGAAATCTTAGGTCTAATTTGCAAGCTGCTGAAAGCTAGGATTTTCGGTGGCTAATGAAATGTTGGTACTTTCGCCTAAGCCACCAAAGGCTTCCTTTTTCAAAATTTATCAAAAAACGTAGTTAATGAGATTTCGGTGGTTAATGTCTTCCTGGACCAAATTGTTAAGTTGCTGAAAGATGGGCTTTTCGGTGGCTAATGAACTGTTGAAAAGTTTGCCTAAGGCACCAAAAACTCATTTTCTAAATTTTTATTAAAAATGGATTCAACAGGCTTTTAGTGGTTAACATAGTCTTGAGTCCAAATTGTTAGCCGCCGAAAGTTGGGCTTTTCGGTGGCTCATGAACTGCTGAAAAGTTCGCCTAAGCCACCGAAAGCTAAACTTCTAATTTTTTTTGAAAAAATAGAACACAAGTCATTCGAATTTTGTTAATCACCCAAACATATTTCATAATATGCCTTGAAATCTTCATCATTATGCAAAATGATAAATTGTCCGAGTTTGACCTATTGAAAACTAATTTATTTGGGAGATAACAAGTTGCTTTCCGTAATTTGGAAAGCAGAAGTAAAAAAAATTGAACGGTCCGATTTCCACATTCCGAAAAAAATAAGTGCGACAGACTTTTCTGGTTTCCGCATTGCGCACGGTGAAAAGTGGAAGTCGAAAAGCACGAAAACTTATATTCGTAAATTAAAAATATGGAATTCGCATTGACGGAAGTCAGAAATTGGGAATACATTTCCCATGTTCCTTACTGCGGAAAGCAGAATGCAGACGTGCTACCCAAGTTCTATTTACATAAACAAATTCTTCAACTTTCCTACCTCGAACAGTGGGCGACAGAAAGCAGAACGCGGAATTTGGAAGCAACCACTGGTTATAGTAGCCAAGCAGAATGCCGAAACATGGCCCAACTTCTATTTACATAAATAAATTTTCCGCCTTTCTTACCTCGGAAAGCTGAAAGAGAAAAAAGAAAAACTTCAAAGTTCCTATTTCCGCAACACAGCAACAACAACAACAAAACAAAGCAAGGGTTTCTGACCATCTCATAATCAAACTAAATGAATATTCAAAACATTTAAGCAGACTAAAGGAATTCCTGCAAATTTAAGAAGTCGCGAAAACCTTTGTTGGAAACTCTCTAGTGTAAATGAGGCACAACAAAATCAATATGTACAAAGCAAACAGTAAAAAATAGTGGTTACCTGAAGGTCTGTTTATATGTGCAAAGTAAAGGCGGTGCAACAACAAATGCAGTAAATGCAGTATTGTAACAAGATTTTGAAGATCATCATAAGCTGAGCAAAGATGAAGATATTGACCCATGTTTGAATCATATGACAAGCTTTCTTGCATTAATTGAGCAACAATGCATTGATGAAACATTAATGTCAGTGGATGAAGGGACATGGGAAAAGTGTATTGAATTAAGTGAAGCACCAGTGAAACGAAACCTCGATCAAATTGACCCCACAAATTGTAAGCCTAAATCCAAAAAACTCGTCGAGAATATCTTAGGCTAAACCCACAAAAACTGCTGGACCGAAACTTTTGCAAAATCCTCGGCGTAAAGTCTTGGCAACGACTCTGCCGAATCGAGAGAAATGAACTGCAAGGAAGGATAGTAAAAATCCTGTACAAAAAAATGCGAGGACCGGTTGTTTAGGACAACAGATAGAAGTGTAGTGAAAACACGCAAGCCACCTGTCAGAAAAACACGCTAAACACCAATTGCAATGAACGATCTGCAATTGGCAATCAATCCATCAAGCGAATCAATCCATTGACGTGCAACACCGGTCGTAACACAGAGGACACCTGCGGTCTGCGAGACAAAAGTTCTCGAATCGAGATTGCAGAATTGGGGACCTAACTAAAATGCAGTAAAAAAAAATAAAATTGATTAGCATACATGCATTGAAAAATGTAAGGACAATAAATCCATCATGCCATTTGGTCAGCATGGAAATAATTTCCTTTGAAACTGAGAACAACACTTGTCTAGGATGCATTTGCTAATCTGACACGACACCTGTCTAATTGTTAATGGCTAGGGAGACGAGGAATCTTTTGAAAATGCGTCTCCATAGGGAAAACGCCTTTTGCGTAAACATGCCCACCAAGTCAAGTAGCAGAAGAAGCCATGTTCATTATAATCAACCACATGGGTATCCAATCCAATGCAATTCAAATATGCAAATGGTGAATTGGTAAAAATAGAGAAAGATGGGATGCGACTGTTTACATATACCGATGAATGCAGTTTTTGGACTATTAAAGAATTGCAAATTTTACGAGATTTCTAACAAGCAACTGGATGAGTTTTTTTGAAGTTTGAGATAAGGGATCAGGTTGTTTGCTGCTCTTGAGTCTATAATTGGACAACTTCAAGCATTTCATTAGAGAGAATGGAGACATTAGTTTGGGGAAAAATTCATATGAAGAAAAAAGTAAAAATGTTGTAAGCAATATATAAATTTTGCGGCAGATGATACCGTTTTTAGAATAACTATCCTAATTCAGTATGAGACATTAGTAAAGCTTTCTCTCATTTGTAGTCTATTGTTGTGGCATACATTGTTCTGTGGCTGTGACGTGCTCGTGCAACTGATTTGGAAGGTATTTCTCACTATCATTCATTTTTCCAAAAAAAAACTCCCAATTCATGTCTAATTCCTGTGAAAAAATAATATTTGCATTGAAATTCTCGGTATGGTTTTACAGGTCTTGTCTTTGTATTTTTTTAAAACCGTTTATTCGTTCACTTCATAATTTAATTTCTTCATCGTGTTGAAAGGCCATCCTTCAAGTTTGAAGTTATTTGTAAAATTGTACATTAGTTGTTAGTATTTTTGGGGTTTTCTTAGCTTCCCTATCATTGGAAATGAGTATTGTTCAGAGGCTACATTGCATTTCAAGATAGGCTTTTAAGGTATTTTTTTGAAGAGCCACTGTGCATAAAACAAAGAGGGCTTTCAATCCCTAGGTTTAGAATCATTACGAATAAGACAAAGGTTTTTCCAAACCCAAGTTTAGAGTTAATGCGAAAAATCAGAGAGGATTTTCTAGTACGATATCTGGGTAGACTTGTGAGTAAACAAAGTGTTCTTGGTGGCCTCCCTTCATCATTCTGGTGCAAAATTTGTTCCCCTCCTGTTTGCATTGTTTTTTTGTATCATATCCATGCCATTGGACCTTTTCAAGTAGTCTTGTTCAATCGTTGGCATTGTTTGCTAGGACTGCATGTATCTACTGCTACGCAACTATTTGCCATAATCATAGTATGTTCATATAATCAATATGATTATTCCCTTGAAAATTTCTCCATATGACACCTTGGACCTGAACCTCTATAAAAACCATTACATTATTTGGCTTTCATAGTAGCCACCAGCGTCCATGCGTAGATGTTTTTTAGACCATTTTCCTGTGGTGGAACAAAGGCCTCCAACTGGAGTGAAAGAAGAAGGAACCTTCTTAATATTAGTGATATGGGAAGAAACCTTCTTCACTTTGGTTTTGGACACTATGGCTTTGAATGAGTGCCTTTCCATATTCGCACTGTCTTTCACAATGCTTTATCTATGTTCCCTTCTATGACACAAGCGATAAACATTGAAGTACATGTGTGCAAATGCAGATTGGCTAGGCTACATTTTTCACAAACATTCTAAAAGATTTGGGCTATACTTGCTTGTCATGTATAAAGAGGAAAGCAGAATTTTGAACTTGGTCGTTCTTTTCACATTCTAGCTTTCAAATCCATTCTTTGACTACAGTCTCAATCTTAGAGTGTTATGCAAGGGGACTCTTATTTTTTTTTCCAGTGCCTAGAAATCTCATCTACCCTTGCCCCGTTCTTGGTTATTTCACACAGACCTATACATAGTGATGCTCGCTTTAGATAAATGTCGTCACAATTTCTACCTTGTTGCATTTCTTTCTTTTCTCCTACAATAACATCATAAAACAATTATAACTATCAATTATTCTTTTCGATGATATCTATGAAAGAGATGGGTGTCTGCCAACTATTCAAAATTGGTACTTTGCTCAATCTTATTTGATACTTTTATTTTGTTCTTACTCCATACGATAGTAACTAGTCTTTACAATTATGTTGATCACATTTTTGCTAAGTCAGTTGACTATACTTTTTCCACGGTGTGCAGAAACAATGATTGTTGCCGTGCTACAAATGCATTTCACAACAACATTCGTTCTTGGTCATGGATGCCTTTTTGATAGCTGCCATATTGATGCCTATAACAACAAACAATTATCAACATATTTTTTGAGATGAAGCAAACAAATACAATTGATATTTTTCAATCTACTATTTGTTATAGTTCCTTCTTTATTTTTGTTTCCAAAGCACATGACACATATACAAAGATATATTGGTTAAATAGCTCTTATCAAGATCTATTGTATATTACTTGCGATTTTCAAACTTTATGAATAGTTTTTTCATCGCACTTTTGTCTATAGCCACTGCTAATTGCAAATGAAATAGAATGTTGCATTTCTTCAAATGCTTCTATCTCGTTTTTGCTTTATGTAAATTGTCACATGTTCTTTTCAAAGTGGTGCGATGCATTTATTCTATGCAAATTTTAAACCAAAATATGTATATCTCTTGTTGGTGTAATTTATATATTGTTTGTTTTTTCTAGGGGAATCGGCTACTGGAAAGTGGGCTGGTACTTGCGTGACACGGGGTCCAAGGATCCAATCTCGCTACCAATATACCCTTAGGTGTCCCACACACCTCGCAAGCATGGGACACAAGTAAAGTCGGGTGTGATTTGAACCAGTAACCTCTAATTTACAATATGTGACTTCATATTAAGTGAACCTCCAATAAGCCACACTCGTGCGGGCTAGTATAATTTATATATTATTAAAAAACAGAAGTTTAAAAGTTATTTCCTAAAAAACATATAAATAGTGTAAAGATGCTTAAAGATATACTTTTCTATGTTGTTAGTGGAGTCTTTTATATTTATACGAAAAGTTATTAATAAATTATAAAAAATATAAGCAAGACGTTTAAAGATATATTTTTATATGTTGTTAATGTACTATTTTATTTATATGAAAAGTTGTTAATAAATTATAATGAGAAAAAAGTCGTTTTTTTTTAAGTATAACAATAAAATGGTTCATTTAAATAATGGAAAGCATAATTATAAAGAATAAGAGTAGTTGTAAAGTAACTTGTTTTATGTTTATTTTGTATTTTTATGATAATTTATTTATTTATAATGTAGTTTACTTAAAAGTAGCTGAGCTTGTGAAACTTTTATATAGTGATGTATAGCATTTTAAAAATTTGATCTTAAGACTTTTTGTTCACAATTTACAACACTTTATTTTCATAATAATAATATATTGTTATAAATAATTTAACTAATAAATAATTAAATGTTAATTTTTAATTATGTTTATTTTGTATTTTTATGATATAATATATTGCTATAAATTATTTAACTAATAAATTAATTTTCAATTATTAAAATGAAATGTTAATTTTAATTTTTTAGAAAATGGTTTGATGGTAAAAGTTATGTCTCTACTCTTTATTAATTATTAAAATGAAATGTTAATTTTTATTTTTTAGAAAATGGTTTGATGGTAAAAGTTATGTCTCTACTCCTTATTTTAAGTAAAGAGTGATGTTGATTTTAAAAATAATATATTGCTATAAATCGTTTAACTTATAAATTAATTTTCAATTATTAAAATGAAATGTTAATTTTTATTTTTTAGAAAATGGTTTGATTGTAAAAGTTATGTCTCGACTCTTTATTTTGAGTAAAGAGTGACGTTTCTTACAATAAGCTGCAATATTATTTTATTGTCCTTGCCATGAAGGGGTATATACTTTTCACTTGAAAGTCAAACTTCATTCATTTTTATTAGTTTGAGTTTTGAAACATAAAGTTTTATGAAGTTTTTGCTTGATTTTAATATTTGTAATATTTTGAAAATTTAAAATAATTTTTAAAAATAAAATATTTAGTTTTTTTTATTGGTGCATGATATTTTAGATGGGACATAAATTTTTGTTAGAGTTGTTTTTATTTTCAAAATTTATAAATAAATAAAATAATTAATAATACCAAAATTTTTGGACACACCACGTGTTGCTTAACACCCGATGTCATTAAATATAATTTTGTACATGTTAGTTGGTATGGGAATTTGTTCTTGACAAACAATATCCACCCCGCAACAGAGTGATTAATGCTCTTGCTGCGGGGTCCTCACGTGTATAAAGATTCGGCAGCTTCCCGGTTGAGATTCCCATTGCCCATCGCCCATCCTATGCATGACCATGCAGCGTGATCGCACTTACATGGGTCTCCACGCGGTTGTCTGAGGATCCTCCGTAGATGCAACAACTAAGTGATGGATCCTCCATAGATCTGGCAGCTCCGCGACGGATGGCAGTAAAGGCTTGCCCAAGATGACTGCCTTCTTCAATCATCGATTTCACAGGGGAGAACCTTCTCGATAGCATTCAACTAGGACCAAAACCTTCAACCAAGCAATGTAGCTGAATCGAAGCCTCCGACAACCAGGTAAGTGCGATATTCCAAAGGCTAGCTTATTTTTACTGTCCAAAACCTTTTTTTTATAGAATTATTTATGGAGCAAATTTTCGAGTTATAAGATTTGTGACAGACTTGACATGGCCTCTCCTCTAGGAATGCTTTCCGATGGGAAGATTAATGTATATGGACTTGTGTTCCTGTATGTGCTTAAACTTAGATTCCACTAAAATTGATTGTAATTGGAAATAATGTATATGGACTTGTGTTCTAGTATGTGCTTAAACTTAGATTCCATTATGGTCGCACTAAACTTTACCAATAATTCACACTAAGCTTTACCAATAATTCGCACGTTTACTTGGGTTGTAATCTAATAAATCTCAGGAGGCCGAAACTTTGAAAATTACAGTAAAATGAATGAAGTTAACAGGCATTGCAATAGTTAAGCACTCCTAAATAATGGATAGCCCGGGCTGTAAGTAAATCAATTTATTCTTCTTCTTATACATTATTGATAACATAAATAACGGTATCCCCTGCTTCTCAAAATATAACTTCTTCACTTGTACCCCTCATGATGGAGGTGTAAGTGTAAGTGTTAATCCACGCATTCTGCATTCACCAAATTGAGAATATAAGCTTTTCGAAGGGGACATATAATCTCTTTAAAGTGTTACGAGTGCAATATTTCTGTGTGCTTCCCACTTCTAACATCAATAGATCTGATAGTTAGTTTTGGGAAATGATTGGTTGTGATCGAATATAGTTGGCATTGTTGCGTCGTGTTGAATAAGTATTGGTAGATTTAGAATAGATATTGTTGCTATAGGCATGAAACAACCTCTAAAATTGATTGTAATTGGAAATAATGTATATGGACTTGTGTTCCTATATGTACTTAAACTTAGATTCCATTATGGTGGCACTAGACTTTACCAATAATTCGCACTAAGCTTTACCAATAATTCACATGTTTACTTGGGTTGTGCTCTAATAAATCTCAAGAGGATGAAACTTTGAAAATTATAGTAAAATGATTGAAGTTAACAAGCATTGCAATATAAACTATTTAGGTTTCGGTGGATGGGGACAAGAGTGGCGACCATCATAACAAGTTAATATTCAAACATAAACCCTAAATATTCTAGACCATTTACAGTTCCATGAGAAAAATCAAAACAAATACGAATAATGCTTAGGGTAAATAGAAAGCCTAGATACTAATTTTTAAACAAAAGGATAAAAACACAAAAGTATAATTATACTAACCAGAGTTAAAAAAAAGATAAACAGATTGTTTATAAAAACCTTCAAGAGTAGTCTAGTAATTTACACTCTCTTGCTGCTAAAAATTGATATTAATAATTAAGCTGGGGGATTCATCCTTCAACAAAGTTAGGTTGGGGGCCTACTTGAAATGTAAATCAAAGTAACATTTATATATATATATAGTTTTTGGTCTATTAGAAAATGGGTCGTAAGCCCAATTACATGACAGGAAAAGCAAAGGAACACACCACTTAGTTTGCAAAAAGGATCCGTACCATGAAAAGAGTGCAAATCAGTATGGAAGGTTGACATCTTACATTGATTTGCTACTTCTCATGCATCCATGAAGCAATAACTAAAATTGACGACTAAGCCTTTGAGATTTTTGTTTTCTTTCCTTGTTCTTTTATGTACATGATGAATAATTGCTCCAAGATAATCAACATTTGTAGGTTTTGTTGTGTGTATGCTATACGAAATGGATGTGAATCTCTTTACCACAAAATGATCATATCTAATCGATCTCCCTTCATTACAATCTCTCAAAATCTTTTTGTGAGTTATTCCATCAAGACCAACGCTTCATATGAATTTTTTTCTATTTTCAAAGAAAACTTGAAGAAATTCATTTTTACAATGGAAATATTTCCTTGTGAAGCCTTAGTGCCATATGAAATGATTTGATTTACATTATGTTTATTGTATTTATGAAATTTTTACTATTTTAAAAGAAAACTTGAAGAAATTCATTTTTATAATGGAAATATTTCCTTGTGAAGCTTTAGTGCCATATGAAATGATTTGATTTACATTATGTTTATTGTATTTATTATACACAACTTGGTTTCGTAGGTTGGATATTTTTTAATCCTCTTGCTTGATTACTTCCAACATAGGTTTCATATTGAGTTGCATGTGTTCATACCATTGTTGATGTTGCCATTGTAATAAGATGCAATCTTTTTACATCAACTATAACAATGTAGATGGTTTCAATCACGTTTATGTTTGTATTTGTCTTCCTCTTCTTATGGTTTTGCTTCCTCAACGTATTTTTCTTTTAGAAAGGAGGAAAAGTCTCCAAAGCCATTGTAGGGTCCAAAGATTTAGATCGCTTACCTTAAAGAAATGATAATGGCAGTGGAGGTTCCAAAATAAACTATAGTATAGTACAGACATATCATGAGGCAATGGTAGCATGAGCGAGATAGAAATGGTGTGCATAAGCATATAAAAAAGCAAACATCAATTTCTAAGACTGATGCTAAGTCATTTCTAACATTACTTGGCATGGAAAATTTTAAATTTAATGCAATGTATAATGACCTAACTAAAATTGACCTCAGCCTCGAAATGAGGCCAAATAAGACCACCAATTGATCAATTGATTAATAAAAAGGAAGGTGAAATCTAGTTCGCTCACGTAAAGTGTTTTAATAAAAATTTAAAGAGATTCAATAAAAATTTAGCATAATTTTATACAAGGTCTCTCGATCACTACGAAAAAAAAAGAAATGGGGGCAAGGCCATTCATAGAGTCTCTGCCAACTTGAAGGCATGGACTTATAAGAAGCTAAGGTGTACCCAAATATCAAGTTTCCATAATGTGTTGATAACACTTTTAGCTATATCTTGTAGTTGGAAGGAAGCTTCACTTACCTTCACTCCTATTTTTGGATTTATTTTTCTAGTCTTATGTTTAAGAAATGTAATGCACTTATAAGTATAGTGTGCATTTCCGTAGGTGATTGTTGCCCATGTAAAGAATGTTATGTGGGTGTAAATGAATCAATATATGAATAAGAGTAAGCAATATTTTAGTAAAATACTCATATGGATTCAGACATCCATATAAGACATTTATTCTCACACACACACACACACACACACACACACATATATTGAGCTTTTTCTTTTCTAAGTTATCTGGATTAGTTTTAGTTGAGAGGAATTAGCTCTAAGTTACCTTGGAGTATTTTAGTGTATTATATTTTCCTTTGAAATGGGTGTGGTAAATACGAAATAGTTTGGTATGGCTATAACTAGCAAGCTAAGTGATAAGTTTCCCTTGGTTTGAGTTGTAACAAACAAAAATACTTTGGAATAGTTGTAGTAAATAATTTAGATAATTATTTCCCTTTGTTTATGTCTATTTGATAATAAATACATTGATCTAATTGGGATTTAAAAGGTAATTTATCTCTTAATTTAGTAAGAAAGACCTTGATTACATTTGGCTTATTAAGATAGATTATCTTTTATTTGAATAAGAAAGATTCTGATATATTTAAGGCTGTGAAGGTTAGATGATCTCTAGAACAAGATAGACCTTGCATTAGTCAAGGCTAATAAGGTAAAGGAGCAAAGGGGCAGTAAGGGAGACACAATCCAACTAGCAAGATTGAAGGACTAATCATGAGGTTTGTAAGTCTTGTCAATTTTTTTTCTCCCCTTAATGGGCCATTTTCCCAAGACAGGAACCCATGATTTTATCTTAATAAAATAATCATTTATTGCTTTTTCCCCATTGGGGTTTTCTGGGGTAAATTCACGTGTCAAATGTGTGAATGATTTCTTGTTTTATTCCATTGCATAATTGTTTAAAATGTCAATGTGTTTTTGTTTATAATTTTTTAATTAATAAGTATAAAGGCCAGATATGGCGTTAATAAATAAAAAACACAACCCTACCATGACCAAGAAAGATTCAAAGCATAGAATAAAGAGAAATAAACAACTTTTGAAAGAGCTAGGGGAACATCTTTGGCTTTGGTAAGTACTGGCCGATTTTGAAAAAAGATATTCTCCAACCCTTGCTTGCAGTAACTTACCATGGAGATTCTCTCAAAGGAAATAAGAGGTTTAAATAGGAAGAGTAAACAAAGAAATCTTCAATCCAAGATCCATATTGAAACTCCTTCCATTGTTATGTTACAGGAAACGAAATGCCATGAATCCCATCTCAATACTTTGGCTTAATACTATTGGAAAGGTTGTAGATGTGTAGCTATTGATGTTAGAGGATTTGCGGGTGGCATCGCTATGCTTTGGAACTTGAACTCTATCAAGCTTATAGATTTTCTCTCCACTCTCAAATCTCTTTCAACACACTTTCACATTGTTTGGCACTAATTCATTTGGCTTCATCATTAATGTCTATGGACTGTGATCGATCCCTAAAGAAAAAACCAACTTCCTTAACCCCTTGAGAGCCTTAAGGGGATTAGCCCAAGGGAACCACTAGATCTGGGTGGGGAATTCAACATGATCACCTCCATTATGGAAAAAGAGGAGGCAGGAGGTGCTTGGACAATGCATGCTTGACTTTCCATTTGATCATTCCTAAATTGAATCTTGTGGACATTGAGCCAAAAAACAACCTATATACATGGGATAATAAGCGTGGGGGATCACATCAAGTGGCCTTGAGGCTTGATCGATTCCTACTTTTAGATCAACTTATTTATCAAGGGATTCTTTAAGAAACCTCCACACTTTCGTATGTTGGCTTAGGTCATTGACCACTTAGCCTTAAAATTGAAATGGATAACAAACCAATAAATCAACCTTTTATATTTGAAGGATTTTGGATGGATCACCCCAACTTCATGGAGAACCTCACTAAATGGTGTCAGGAAGATAAGACTAACTATGGATCCAAAATGTTCTAGTTCCAACAATGGCTAAAACACATTAAAAGTCAAATTAAAACTTGGAATAGTGAAGTCTTTGGCAATATTTTGGGTCAAAAAATATTTTAAAAAAATGAATTGACTCCATCAAATCGCAATAAAGCAAGGATATGGAAAGGATCATTGCAGGAGGAGAGAAACATTCAATTACAACTTAGTCAAAGATACAAATAGATGATATTCTTTGGAAACAAAAATCTTTGGTTAGATGGCTCAAGGAGGTTGAGAAAAACACAAACTTATTTCATATTTTGATGATTCGACACAAACATAATAGCCGCATTGTCCATCTCCACAATGCTTAAGGCCTCAAACTAACCCACCATGCGTGTATTGAAAAGGAGCTCATAACCTACTATGAACAACTTCTGATAGAGCCTCCAGGTAGAAGGGAAGAGGCCAAAAACTTAGTGGAGATGGATACATAATGCCTCACTTTTGGGGAAGGTTAGGAAATGAAAATATGTTTTGGGAATTGAGGACAAATATTTTATGAGAATGGAAGGTCTTCTCCCTGGACGTCTTATATGGATTGCATCCTCACAAAATAAAAATCTTATTTAGTGACACTCTCTATGGGAAATTTGCAATGGACAATATGCACTACTTTGGTAGAGCATGTGGAAACAATCAATGAATATGCTTGAATATCCTAATAGTTAACCTATTTGAGTGGCCCTCCAAAATTCCAACAAGAGAAAGGTTTCCGATTACTAGGATAATTTTGATTCCCATAATGGTTGAAGAATATGGAAGGCTCAAGATCAAAGCTTCGATCCTCACCCCGAATTTCATTGGGATGCAATTTGAGAAGAACTTCAATCAAATAAAATTCAGATCCATCATGGACCATATGTCCTTCGCTGGGGTTATATGAGCACATGCAGCTGACCCTCAGGTAAACTTGCTTCATCATAGCTAATCATGATTCTAGACCAAGCGACCAATTATGGTGACAGATATGGGAGCATTATCTTTGGACAAAAGTCCCTGCTTTCATTTGGTTTGTGGCGTGGGGGGGTGGAATTCTCACTTGGGACTGTCTCATCAAAAAAGGCTTTGAAGGCCCTTCCAAACGCTATATTTGCGATAATAATTCAAAATACCTGAAACACCTTTTAAACCAATGCCACTTTGTCTCATCCCTTTGGGATAGGGGTGTGATCCTCTTTAAGCATCTTGATTGCCATCGAGGAAGAATAAAAGAAATTATTTTCAACTAGAGAAATATCGCTTCTTCGAACAATATTATCAATAAATCTTGGAAACTTTTCCTCGATTCCTTCTATGGGAGACTTTGAAGGAACACAATAAGATTGTTTTTCAAGGTGCCAGTTGCAAGGACGATCAAATATGGATCAAGATCCAATCCAACATCAAGGAATCTATCCTCAGTAAAGTATGGGAATACGATGACTGACATTGATCTCTTTAGAAAATCCTAAGGGAGGATAACAAAAATAGTTGGTTGCCTCTAGCTTCATTAAGCTGAACTTCGATGGGGCCTCCCAATGCAACCCTAGACATGGTCGTTTTGGAAGAGTGTTTCAGGATAGCCAAGGAACCATTCTTAGAATTTATGTTGTCTCTCTTGGAAAAGAAAACATTAATGAGATTGAGCTCCATGCCATGGATTATGGCATCCAAATCACCATTCAAGAGAAATATCCAAAAATCATTGTGGAAGGAGACTCTCAAGTCATGA
This sequence comes from Pseudotsuga menziesii, assembly GCA_001517045.1. NCBI lineage: Eukaryota > Viridiplantae > Streptophyta > Pinopsida > Pinales > Pinaceae > Pseudotsuga > Pseudotsuga menziesii. The sequence goes on from LPNX010155488.1 coordinate 208,477, forward strand.
TCCACATTATCGACACAATTATCAATGATACTTCCATTAATAAGGCCTCTCCGAGTTGGTTCCTTGCCATAAAAGTGGAATCGTTAATTTCACTCCTTAACAAAATCGAAGTGATCATCCCTCAACATGTTAGAAGAGATTCCAATAAGGTGGTTGTTAAGATTGCAAACATGGGCATCAACTTGACAACTGACAATAGTAATGAAAGTTGGAAAGTTTTTTGCTCAATTTCATCTCAAGGAGGAATGCCTTTAATTATCCCAAAAGGACATTCCTCCCCACAACATGTGAGCTATGGTGGTCAACAACCTTGAATGATTTACAAGTGTCTTGACATCTTCCCCATGCAAAAATCCAAGCGGCGAGGGGATTGACTACGAAAAATCCTTAAGCATGATGTGACATCATTTAGGCATTGTGTGAATGGGTGTACAATATGCTCTCTACAGGAGCCTAAACCGACGACAAGATCGGTCATGCAATTTGACTTGAGGGCCATCATGGTTACATTTCCCCCATTTATGGCCAATTCATTTCAATTTTTTAATGGAGCTTATGTTTCTCTCGCTCCATATCATGTCTTGAATTGATTTCTTATTTGTGGTAGACAACAATGACAACATAACACAAGGTTGGATCTTGGCTCTGGTCTATAGGTTTCTCTCCTCCTAAATAAAAAGTTTGTTGGCTCTTTCATCACTAACACTTTACTCAGCATGGTTAGGGTTTTTTTATAACAGAAACAAAGAAAAGGGTGAATTAAATGGGTTGTGCACAACCATTCAGTACATAAGTTGATTGAAGGAACTTTCAGTCAAAGAAGACAAAACTGAGTTTAAACAAATCCAAAAATTAGGCCATCTTGAGCAGCTGTATCTGATACTATTCTTCGATTTTATAGGAGTAGTGCATACTCTGATGAATTGCTTATTCAATATTATGCAGAAAAACATGATCAAACTAGTTTGATTTTGTCTCGAGCTGAGTGAAAGTGTCTTTCTTGTTCCTCCAAACTGCTTGTGTTGGTTTATCCTGAACTTGATTTCCTTGATCCATAAGCAAATAATTTGTATCCTCTATCTGTTTACGGTCACGTGCTCCTCTGCTAGTCCTCCATATCTTACCTTGCTCATTTCCAGTCCTCGATGAATAAGGATTGCATGTTCTCTGTCTTTCACGCTGTTTGTTGTAATTATCTGAATTTCCAAGATAGCCCCTCTCCCATTCAAACCAATTGTGCCCTCCAATCAAATTCGACTTCTGCATATGGTTTTCCTCTCTGGTATACTTCTTCCAATCCTTTTTGAACCGAGATATAGCATAACAAAACATTTTCTCCCATTTCTGGATCATCATGCTGGCAATGAGAGGACCTGAGTCGCGGTTCCAGAATTCATGGTAATAACTTGAAGAGGGTGCATAGAGCGATGGAGTGGGGAAGAGAGCCCACGCATTCAGGAAGAGAGAATTTTGACTGCTGATCAATGGCAAAGTAATATAGCAAAGATTTGAAGCCAATTTAAGTTGAGAGAGAGCTGCGTGACCTACCCGGGAATCGCTGGGAATGTAAAGCTTTCTGTATAAATTTTGAGTAGTAAACCGTGTCATGTCCTGACTTGCTGCAATATAACCAATTTGATTCTTAGGGGATATGTTTATATCTTGTCTCTTCTCCATTTAAAATTATTGAACCTTGTGAGAGAGAGGCCCGCTTGTTTGCCATTGTGTCTGCTTTGTCGTTATTTTCTCTTAAAAATATGATAATATTTTGTGCTGTTAGGGAGATGAAGCTGTTGGATCCTCCTATGTAGCCTTCTACATTTTATGGATCCTGTAGGGTAGCCTGTTTTCCTTTTGAGGATTGCTTGGCGAGAATCCCTCAAGATTATCAGCCTTGTGATGAAATTTGCATCTATCATCTCCAACCCTTGGAGTAAATCCAGCCACTCAGCCTCATTATTAGTTTTGCTCCCCAATACCCAAGCAAAAGAATTGATTATTTGTCCTCTTGGATTTAGAATAATACCCCCTGCACCTGCCTTCCCTGGGTTTCCTTTTGAGGCACCATCAAAGAATAAAGAATAAGAGTTATGATCTTTGATCCATTGGGAGAAATCATCATAGTCTTTTCTTATTTCCCATGGCTGCCTACTGTTGTAGTTTTTGGACTGAGGGGAACTCCTCTGGAAGAAAATGATGCACCACTTAGTTACTTGAGCTGGGATATCCTCTACATATGGAAATCCCAATCCTCTTGTAGCTAATTTTTCAGCAGTCATCCCAATAATATTTGTAGCTATCTGATTGATAATAATATTCTCTCCCTTGAAGATTGATCTATTCCTTTCCAACCAGATCTGCCAACATATGTTCTTAGGGATGACATTCCACAGCTGCTTTAAAGTGGGCTTTTTCTTGAGATTTCCTGGGAAAAGTCTATTCCAAGTTATTAAAAGTTATTCGAGGGTGTTTGGAGGTTTGAAAAAGACACAAACCTTATGCAAGATAGCCCTCCAAATTTGAATAGCAACTTTGCATTGAAGAAAGAGGTGCATGATTGTTTCCAAGTTTGCATTACAAAGGGCACATCTGGAGGGGCCTTCTATACCTCTTTTGGTAAGATTGTCTGCCGTTAAAAGTTTGTTGTGCATTAGAAGCCATATAAAACAATTGAGTTTTGGAATACAGCCTGGATTCCAAACCTTCTTCCAAAGATTTGTTGAAGCTATAACCAAATTTGTTTGGAGTAGTTTATATCCCTCTTTGACTGTATAAGTACCATTTCTGCCCCACCCAATTAAGTCTTTAGAGTTTTTGCTGATGGGGGCCATGCCATGGAGGAGGGGAAGCAAGAGGTCAACAGCTTGTTTCAGGTGATCCGAAGGTTGTAGTAACTTCCTGCCAGTCCATTTTCCTTTCCTATCCCAGGTGGATAGATCATAAAGTGTAACGAGCCCATTACTAATTGCCCAATTGGAGAGGTCCTCCATGTGAGGGAGAGAAGCGATGGGGGGGTTACCAAGAACTCTATCACCCCAAACCTTGATCTTCTTACCATTACCTAGAATCTAGTAGTATTCAGATTGAATTAACTTCAAAGAAGATTTGCATAGCTGCCAGATTGATGTGCCTTGCCCATCCCAAGGATGACAAAGAACTATGGAGCGTGGCTTCCTTATATATATATATTTTTTTTCTTTTCTTTTCTTTTCTTTCCACCAATCCCTATTTCCAGTAACCATTCTCCATACCAACTTATCTCCTAGCGCTTTATTCATCTTCTCCAGATCTCTAATTCCCAATCCCCCATTAAATTTTGGGGCCTTAACCACATCCCAGTTAATGAGGTGGAATTTTTTAGATTGTACTTTACCTCCATGCCAGAGGAACTTTCTTATTTCCATACTTATGCTGTTTGTGATCATCTTTGGGGCAAGTACCATCGAGTTGGTATATATGGGATAGGCGGACAGGATTGACTGTATGAGAATGGATTTCCCTGCAATATTGAGCCAGCCCGTACCAAGAGAGAGAACCTTATTCTTTATTTTTTGTATTACTGGTCTCCACATAGCTGAAGAGAAAGATTTTTTAGTGATTGGTATGCCCAGGTAATTGAAGTGCATCTAGTCAAGATTGACTTTAATGCCAGAGGATTTGGGAGATATCTTTGAGGGTGTTGACATTGCTGTGCCACCCATAGATTTGGCATTTATCCAGATTCGCCTTGCTGCCCGAGGTAAGTAGAAAAATATTGAGAGACTGCTGGAATCTTCTAGCTAGGCTGAGAGGATTCCCTCCCCAACAATATGGAATCATTAGCGAAGAGCGCATGATTGATGGGCTGGATCCTTGTTTTGAAGGAGAGACCAAGAATCATTCCTTCCTCAAGCTATTTGTTGAGTCTTCTGCTCATAGTATCTGCCACTAAAATGTACATAAAATGAGATAGAGGGAAGCCCTGCCTTATCCCTCTTTTGGATTTGAATAAATCATAGGGTCTTCTGTTAACTAGAGGAGCTATCCAGGGTGAGCTTATGCAAGCTTGAATTTGTTTGACAAAGATGGGGGGAAACCAAACTTTTCCAAAACCATAAATATAAAATCATGTCTTAGTCTATCAAAGGCATTGGCCTAATCAAGTTTGATGGCCATTCTAGATTCCCTCTTTTTCAAACTGGAATGGATTGTTTCTTGGACTAGCAGTATGTTATCACTTATGTGACGGCCAGCTATGAAGATTCCCTGATTTGGAGAGATTAAGGAGGGGATAATATTTTTCAGCCTGAGAGATAAGACTTTGGAGAAATTTTTGTAAGAGGCATTACAGAGACAAATAGGTCTGAAACATTTAATAGAGGTAGGATTGGGCTCCTTGGGAATTTGAGGCCAGGAAGGTGGAGTTTGTTGCACCTCCCATCCTTCCTTTGGACATCCATGAAATGAGACGAATAAGATATTTTTTAATGAAGTGCCAACACATTCTATAAAAATGAATTGGGAAGCCATCAGGCCCGGGGGCTTTGTCTGCGTGGAGGGACCAGATCGCCCTCTTTATCTCTTCTTCAGAAATGGGGGCTTCTAAGGATTCTATATCCTTAGGCTTCACTAGATGGGGAATGTCTTTGACCATTTCCACCATATCCTCTTGGAGGACTTCCTCTTCATTATTATACAAATTTTCAAAAAATACCCTTACCTCGTTGATGATCTCGGCCTGGTCTGTGGTAGAATTTCCATCGTCCTTTTTGAGCTCCCTTATGGTGTTCCTACGTTGCCTTTCCTTGCACTGATTTTGAAAAAAATTAGTATTCCGGTCTTCGCTGATTAACCATAGATTCCTAGACTGCAACCTTAAACTTTCCTCCTCCTGCCTGATAGTGGTTTGAAAAGATTTTTCAAGCTTTATTTCCTGGATCATTAATTCATTTGTGACTTCTCTTTGCTCCATGTTTCCTTGCAACGTTTCCATCTGATTGATTAGCTCTAGCGTTCTGATCTTGGGCTCCTGGTAGTGCTTCGTCACCCATTGCTTGAGAGCAGTTTTAACACGCTTTAACTTTTGCTCCCAAATGAAGGCCGAGGAACCCGGTATAAAACAACACCAAGCGTTATAGATGATGTCGAAAACACCTTCCGATTCCAACCAGAGGTGATTAAATTGAAAAGGGAGCGGTCCCATCTTCCCCACAGAAGAAAGAAGGAAGAAAATCGGCTTATGATCTGAGACAAAAGAGCATAGCAGCTTTGATTCTGGAATTGCTAGGTTCTTTAAAAAGCGAGGGCTAACCAACACCCTGTCAAGTCTGTCTGCAATGTGTCCCAGACCTGTCCTTTTGTTATTCCAAGTGAATTTACCATTTTTTGGCTTAATGTCTAAGAGACCCCAATAGGAGATAAGGTCCTCTAGGATCTCTCTAAATGGATCTATGATTTTGGTGCCTCCCCTGTGCTCTTCAACTGATATAGTAACATTGAAGTCTCCCGCAATTATACAGGGGCATTGCTTTTTCCCTGAGCATTGGACTTCTAAGGAGTTCCAGAAAGAATCTTTCTGAGCCTGAATGGTAGGGGCATGTATGTCCCCACCCATATAGTTTCCTTGCTTTCCTTATCTTCAAGTTCCGCAAAGAGCTAGTTCTTATTTTCTAATGTTGAACGCATTGAGAATTTGTCTTTGTCCCACCATGTGAGGATGCCTCCTGATGCCCTTGTCACACTGACTACTTTTCCTTCTCCTTTTGGCCATATTTTCTTTATTGATGAAAGATTGTCTTCTCCAGTCTTTTTTGTCTCTTGGATGAGGAGGATGGTGTTGGCTTCCATTGTTTTTATTCTTTTAATAACTTCTATTTTCCGATTTCCTCCCAAACCTCGACAATTCCAAGAGACCAGCTTCATTATTTCCTATGTTGATGGAGCACCCTTTCCTTTTCCTTTTTTCCTTCTTCAGGGGTGAGAAGGTATTTATTTGCCTGAGGGTTTTTTACCAAAAAATCTAGGTTGTATTGTTTTCCCGCTGCTCTTTCCCTTGCTGATTCCTGTTCTCTGAGACTTTTATTGGATCTTCTTCCTTTTTTAGATTGCAGCTCTGCTTCTTATTTGGAGTTTTCTGAGACTTCTTCTGATGTTGCCCTTGTCTTGGACCGGGTGCAAGTACCTCCATTGTTAGCAGAGGAATCAAGTCTTGCTTTTGAATGAGTTCAAACTAGAGGGATTTGAGCTAGTTGCTCTTCCAGATTGTGAGAAGGTGAAACATTTGTGGCTTCAACCTCTTGCAAGGTGTTTGTCTCTTCCCCCACCACGAATTCCCCTTCTTCTTTTTCCTTGTCGGGTAGCACTTGAAATTTATTTTCGACTGCATTCTTTGCCACGGTGGGTTGGGGTTGAGATGGTGCTTCTCTTGCCCCCTTTCTTTTACTTGCTATGTTCCATCCTTCTTCAGGGTTCTCCCTAGGGTTGGATTTTTCTGGCTTTTTTGGGAAAGACTTGGAAAAATGTCCATATTCATGGCAATACTTTCATTTGAAAGGTATCTGCTCGTAGTCCATGGTCTTCATGTGGTTCCACTCATCTATTGACAAGTTGATGGCTTCCGGAAGCCCTTTCTCTAGATCGACTTCAACAAAAATCCTTGCGCATGAGAACATGGGGGATTTTGGCTCTGATTTGTATATGTATTTCCCTAGGGATTTTCCTATTGCGCAGAAATCTTCATCATTCCAGCAATGTAGTGGGGCAAAAGGGGTAGCTTCACCCATACCGGCACTACCTTAGGGATATCCTTTTCAGGATCGAAAGAAAGGTTCCATTTGTTTAGATACATCCCTCTTGAACCCATAAAATATGACCCATTTCTGAATATAAGATCTCGATCCTCCTTTTTTTCAAATATGAAAGCAAAGTACCCCTTGTCGCAGAATATTTGTTGCACTTCCCCTTGGATGAGCGCTCTCCAGTTCTTATTGAGCCAAAATTCCACAGATCTGGGAGAGGGCCACAGTCCTGTGAATAAGCCAATCAACCCTTTTTTATGATAAGGTAACAACCTTCCTCTTTGAAGCCGTTGAGGAAAGATTGACGATCGGGACTTCAGATCTCTTGATAAAACGAGAAGAGGCAGAAGTATTGGACGATAGAGGGGTAGAGGAAGCCACTATTCTTTGAAAACGTCCATCGAAATCTTCTAGATCAGGGTCCTGGGGGGGTCCATGGTGCCAAGCAGCCGAGATCACCCACGTAAAGCAAGTCGGTGACGCGAGGGTTTTCAGATCGTAGCTCACGAACCTGGAAGTTTTTCAGAAAAAAAAAAGCATCGCCTAGATAATACTGAAAGCCGGATAAATTTGTGATTCAACATGGTTAGGGTTAAAAGAGCTGAGCATAAACAATTTTAGGGTCCTTAGCGCTCCCATTTGCAGTGACTCCTGTGTGACTAGGAAAATGATTTTATATATAGCCTTATTAAAGTAGGGAAAACCTGATTAGAGTAGTAGGAAGGTTCTTATTTATCCCTCGTAACAGTAACAACAAGAATTCGAGACTGGAGAAAGAGCGAAGGCATAATTATTAAAAGAGAAAAAAGAATAAGAAGTAGGAATAAAGTACTGAAATACAAAAGTAGTTGGGATTGATGAGTATGGAATGGGCTGGTTTTTGGCCAATAAAGGCCAACTTTTGTCGAATGAAACTTGCCCCTATTCAATGAAGAGTTTGGGCAACACTGGATTGGGTGCACAATAAACATGGTGAATTAGACATTGCCAACTTTATTGCGTACTTTGGTATAATGGCCAAAGAATTCGGCGCCATGTGCACCAAGGAAACAAAATATGTTAAAACTCTGACTTTGCTATGGCATACCAAAACGTTGTTGGGTCGTTTTTTGATGGAAGTTGTGTTGAGATTACAACATTAGGAGTCATTCTCCAGTCTTGTGTGTAATATCAAGTAAAGTCTTGTGAGTAATATCAAGACAATAGACTTGTGAGTAATATCAAGTCCTACAAATATCCTCATATGATTGAGGTGGTGATGTTGTAGACTTATGAGTAATATCAAGTCAGTAAAGCTTGTGAGTAATATCAAGCTGATTCTTGTGAGTAATATCAAGACAATAGACTTGTGATTAATATCAAGTCAGTAAAGCTTGTGAGTAATATCAATCTGAGTCTTGTGAGTGATATCAAGAGAATAGACTTGTGAGTAATATCAAGTTCTACAAATATCCTCATGTTGTGAGGTGGTGTACTTTACTATGTAAAGTGGATATACTATGTGATGTATGGATAGTCATGGTAATAGGTGCTACAAGTCTCCTTTAGGGACTAGCTACCCATATAGTGATTTACTTTAGCATGTGACTATATGAACCGAGGTAATATATATGATCATAGGTTTGGAAACAATATTATGAGTATGATATGATATAGAATTTATAAAAACACATATGGACCATAAACATATATTTAATATAAGCAGACAGATGGAGAGATAATTTGAATTGCCCATGTTGCCACCAACTGAACTCGAATTGATTAGATATCAGTTGAGTATTAGTTATGGTAAACAAAGTTTAAGTTTCTTCATATATTTCTCAATCACTAACATGACATCAGAGCAAGGGAGTGCAAGAGCTTTGTTTTGTGAAAACACTCTAAGCCTCCATAGATCTTGAAGCATTGAGCAAGAGCTTGAAGCAATGGCTTCTATATCTGTCTGATCAGAAGATAGACTCAAAGGAACATCCAACTTCAATACATGGAAGATGAGGACGATCTTTTACAAACCGCCATCGACGGATTCCCCTCCTCATGGGAGACCTTTCTTGCTGCGATAAACAGAAGATAAGAGTATCCCAATTTCAAAAGACTTTGGCATGATTGCATCCAAGAAGAAGGGCGCATCTAGAGCAAGACGGTGAGCACCAAGGAGGAGAATCATGCCCTCATGATAAGAACTAAGAAAGAGAAAAAACCATTTTCTCCCAAGAACGCTTTTCATGCAAAGAAGAAGGAGATCCATAAAGGTATGTACAAATCAAAAGTAATATGTTTTTTTGTAAAAAGGAAGGTCACTTCATACGGGATTGCAATACAAGGAAAATAAAAGAAGGAAGAATTCATGCCTCCACCGCCGTAGAAGGAGGTGAACCTTCTTAAGAGAAATCATCCAAGGAAGAGGATGATTGAAAGGAATATTTCCTTTAGTGAAGAAGATCATTCTCTCTTGGTTTCATGGGATCCTTATTCCCATGCAGAGACACACTTTCTAGTACATGCATTAAGTTTTCTTTTTGCGGTGTTTAAAGTTGCAGTGAATAAAGAAGGACTTCACCTATCTACGCAAGGGTGCATAGATCAAGAGGGAGCCCACACAAACAATAAAGATGAATACCTTATTTGTTTATTTGTTGTTATAAATCAGATTTAAAAAGTTTTTTTTTTTATGTTTCATAAACTTTCATATAGATATGTATTCCTAGACTTGGAATTGTGTTTATCATATACATTGTTTTTCTATCTTTATTGGCATGTTACCAATCTCATAAGTCCAATTTTTTCCATATGATATAGGATTGATTTAAGACTTATGCAGGAATGATATATACTCATATAGGACTGATATAAGGCTGAAAACATCCTCCATAAGACATGATATTTAGGGAAGCATGATTGTCTCATAAACTGTGAACATAAAACTACATGATTGGTTAGATAGAGGGCTTCATGCTTACCTCATGAGATATGAACACGAGGATGTATATTTCTTTCATAAAATGAATTTTTGGATTGATATAGGGCTACATATCAGTATATAAGATTATAAAGGGTTATGTTAAACCGGTTGGTCAATATTTGTACATAACTAGGTAAATCTTTGTCAGTATATTGAGAGTATTTCATGTGAATAAAATTCATGAGTATGAATTGGTTCTAACCATTAGAATAATTTTCCTTGTAGGGAAAATTAATATGTCCTTACCTACAAGTAAAGAATCACATGAATGTGGAGTCATTCCGATGGCTGAGCCTGAAAGATAACAATTCGAGAGGTTCCTATGCTTCTTGGGAAGCAGAGAGAATCTATGGCTTAGTTCTATTCTGATAGATGTGAAGACTCCTGAAGATATTCTATCTTATTTATATTCATGCGTCAAAGAATATATTCATATATAGATGAGCATAAGTCTTCATGATGGAGAACCCATATTATGATTCTCGCATTTACACGGTGAGAGGGAGTTTCTAGTCTCGCTAGCTCTTACATAACCAGTGTAATTAGTTGTTGATGTGCCTCTTGTAAAAAGGAGATATGCATGATGCTCAAATTCAGAACGAAGCTAACAAATGTATTCAAGAACCTTGTTATGATTATTGTGATTAGTGGTGTAGTTAGTCACCAGACAAAGATTTTCCCCAGTTATGGAAAATGTGCAGTAAAAGAGCTGAAGAGTTTTAGGATGATGAACTACAAATTCATGGCCACACATATGAAGGTAAATATGAAGTTTCATAATTCTTATTTCATATTTGGAGGATCTCAAGTCAGTTGACATGTATTTGGTTAGTGACAGGTCCCAGTATCTATTATGTGCTTTACAGTTTGTACATAGACATGTACAAATCATGTGTTGTGGTACCTACTTGGTACAAGTGTATATGGACTCAGATATGTCTTGATCAGTAAAATAGAGTTTCAAAGATATATGAAATAAGACTAGTATAGTGATTGATAAAGATCACACATGTTTCTCTAGATAGATCATGTTGAAAATCAGTAAAGCTTTTGATGGTTCTAGTCAGTTATATTCGAGACATGGTTCATATCCATAGATGAGCAACATTGCCAGCATTCTTAGTAAGCCTTTTTCTGGGACAAGCTTGGTATACTACATAAGAACTTCTCTAATTGAAGAGGGAGTATTAATGTGTCTTCATACGTGACAAGAGTTAAAGTCCCCACCAGTTAGTCATAGCACATGAATTAGGCAGCCAGGGGATGTGATATCTTGTGGAGAGAATCCACATGAGCATAGACATGGTCAAAGTCTCAAAGACTATTAATACTCAAGAAGAGTTATAATCTGGACTGTTAGAGAACAATTAAAACCTCTCGGAGAGGTAGTTGGGGTGTTGCAAATATAAATACAAGGATCACTGAGAAAGTGATCATGACTTGAAGAACATCACAAAGAATGAAAAGCTCACAAATAACTTCTCCAGATAGTAGAAGATTCAAGAAGTCAACAAACTATTAGATTTTTATCATTCAAGCTAGCATTATGATCTTAGGATCTTTAACTGAGAGAATAACATGCACAACAATAAACATAAGAGACAAGAGACACAAAGAATTTTCCTCAGGGAAACCATAAAGGAGAAAACCCCGCAACTTCCTCAGAGATAGAATCAACACCAAAAGTAAAACCCAAAAACATAAAGATGATCTCCTGACAGCAGTAGTCTCTTTCTTGTCCCAACAACTTCTCTCTCACTCATGTGCCCCAATGAGTGAGTGTATGTGTGTTATAAATAGAGAGGATCACTCTCTATTTATATTCTTTTGTTCACTTGAAGTCCACTCCAACATGTCGACCTCACTTAACAATTACTTTCTAGAGCCGACATCTCTAGGAGTGTGTAATAACCCTAGTGCCCCACAACTTGTGGGGACTTTGCCTCCTCCGACCAACAAGGAGGGTTATCCTTAGCACAACGGTGGGGGCTATTGCCCCGACTTACAATGCCTCACCTAGGGTTGACTTCTCTAGGATAGTCTAATAACCCTAGGGCCCCACAATTGCAGGGACTTTAACCCTTGACCACTAGGAGGTTACCCACAATGACTTGACATGACTTGTTTACATTATAGAAACTCCCGATTGGAACATCGAAGCATGACATGAATCAATTACATTACAAACACTTCCCAGAATAAACATCGGGGTACAATACATAAGAAATACAATTGAATACATTCCGAAGTTACAATTATATCAACACTCCCTCTTAACTAGGAAGGTATTATCTCGACACAATTTATCAGCACAAGTCTTCTTCTTTGTATCATTTGGATCATCATTGAGTTCTTGTCATCTTCATCTTTAAGTCATCTTCATCTGGATTTGGATCATCATTGAGTTCTCGTCATCTTCATCTGGATCTGGATCATCACTCGATCTGGATCATCATCACTCGATCTAGATCATCACTCGATCTGGATCATCATCACTGGATCTGGAGCATCATCACTAGATCTAGATCATCACTTGATCTGGATCATCATCACTGGATCTGGATCATCATCATTGGATCTAGATCATCACTTGATCTGGATCATCATCACTGGATCTGGATCATCATCACTGGATCTGGATCTGGATCATCACTGTTGGATCATCATTACTGTATCATCATCACAGGTGCTATCTCATGATTCTTCTCGTCACAGGAAGTTCTATAGAGCCAACCCTTTTTCATGCTTGTTGTAGGCCTAGCCTCCATGTAGGTTTTCTTCAGCGCTTATATCTGACCCTAAGTTAGAATGGCCCGCTGATCCAGGAGGATATTGGTGGCCACCCACCTATTCCTCTTGGACCCCCACCACTGTTTCTTTCAGTTTTCCAGTTTCCTTAATTGTAGCACAATTTACTATTTTTGGCAGTTTTCAGGTCCTAAACTTCCGAAGCCGTTTTGAGGCCCTAAATGCCGTTTTTTTGGCATCGAATGGTGGGGTAAATATGAGTTCATTTTGAACTCAATATTTGTTGTATATGGATGTAGTCCTTAAACAGGTCTTTCTAACGATGTATCATGCACGTCAAACGGAGGTAGTATGCTAAAGTTACGCCCCCGGGAAATTGATATACCAAGTTACCCAACGGGGCCCACATTAAGGCGTTTCACCTTCTAGGGTTAGGTTTTTGGATGTGTAGAGTTTCCATTGTTTCTCAATAATATATAGGCCTTTGAGCCTCATTGTAACATAGAGTTCAGAGGCATGTAGCCGCCATGTCTGTTCTCAGAGATAAGCTACCAACACTCTAGCTAGTTTATTTCCATTCTGTATGTAAACAAGTTTCAGTTATTGATTAATGAAATGAAGTGTTATTTCCACTGCATATTTGTTTCTATGGTTATTTGTGTATTTTGTTGCATTCCTGCATAAATCCGGATCACCCGCCCAGCACTTACATCTGACCATGAGAGGAACACGTCTTGCAACCATGCTAGAAGGGCTCTGCACTTACATATAGCCATGCAGGAACACATCCTGCAACCATGCTAGAAGGGCTCTGCACTTACATCTAGCCATGCAGGAACACATCCTGCAACCATGCTAGAAGGGCTCTGCACTTACATCTATCCATGCGGGAACACATCCTGCAACCATGCTAGAAGGGCTCTGCACTTACATCTAGCCATGCGGGAACACATCCTGCAACCATGCTAGAAAGGCTCTCAACCCTAGGTTGAGGATTCCTGGTAACTGACCAGGTGCCTCCATTCTCCCAGAGAATGGCATCAACCCTTATATCTGATCAAGTGGGAACACATCCCTCAATCACATCAGAATGGCCCTGCACTTATATCTGATCATGTGGGAACACATCCCTCAATCATATCAGAATGGCCCTCAACCCCATACTGAGTATTCCTGGTAACTGACTAGGTGCCTCCATTCAGAGAATGGAATTCAACACTTATATATGATCATGTAGGAACCAATCCTACAGTCACATCAGAATGGCTCAACACTCACATCTGACATGGAAGGAACCAATCCTCTCACCATGATAGAATGGATCAGCCCTTACATTTGACCATGGAAGGAACCAATCCTCTCACCATGTCAAAATGGCTCACGGACTCATCAATTCCCCTTGGAAGGAACCTCGATCTTGAGAACACCAAGCTTCTCCCTGAAGTACTCAAACTTCACTTTGGCTAATGGCTTTGTTAACACATCGGCTATCTGTTCGTCCATCGCAACATACTGGAGCTTCATTGCTCCTCTCTGCACCATATCCCTGATATAGTGATCTTTGATCTTGATATGCTTCGACTTGTCATGGAACACCGGGTTCTCCGACAACTTCACACAACTTTGGTTGTCACAATGTATACTAGTAGCATCCAACTGGAGATCAAATAAATCAGACAGTAGCTTCCTCAGCCATACTGCCTCACAACTAGCTGAACAAGCAGTGACATACTTTGATTCAGCTGTACTTAGTGCCACACATGATTGCTTCCTGCTAAACCAAGAGATCACACTTGATCCCATACTGAAGCAACACCCTGAAGTGCTCTTCCTATTGATGGCAATGCTTGCCCAATCTGAATCAACATAACCTTCCAAGTTAATCTTCTGATTTGCCTCATACTTGATCCCATAATCAACTGTACCCTTCAGGTACCTCACTGCATGCGTTGCAACAATCAGGTGAACATGTCTTAATGTGTTCACAACAAAGCAAGTATATGGTCTCATATCCGTCAGGTACATCAAGGAACAAATCATCTGACAATACATCGTGGCATCAACCAAATTTGATGAAGCAACACTCAATAGCTTTAGGTTCGATGCCATAGGTGTGGTCATGCAGTCCATCATCCTGAACCTATTCAGGATCTCTATTGCATACTTCGCTTTTCCATACCTCCATGCCTAGAACGTAGTGCATCGACACATAACAGGAGCATCACTGGTCTTCTGCTTTCAACCTTGAAGCAAAGGTTGGAATCCACTTTACTCTCAGTAAAGCCTAGAGTCATCAGTAATCTATCCATCCTGTCATACCATGTCAAACCTCAGGATCTTCTGCAGTCACCCTCTGAAGCATCGTACTCCCTCTGTCTTCTGTACTCTATGCACTAAAACATTATGTACTAGAGTGACAAGTAGCTTCCTCTGCTACTAATATTCTATGTATCCATCTAGGGTCACTGGATACCAAGATCCTATATCTTTGAAAGCGTTCTTGCACCCATATGTGAGCTTGTCATCCTCTATAGGCTTTCATCTTCAACCTTATAGCAAAGGTTAAGATCTTCATCAAGCTCATCATGTATGTGTTATCCCATGGGTGTCTTCTGAGCTCGTACAAGGCCTATTTGCACACATGATTCTTCCTGTCATGTGACTTCACTTCTAGTGGATGCAATTGTCTCTTCATATTCTATGTCTTCTTTTCATGAGAATCCTTGTGCTACGAATCTTTCCTTGTATCCCGCGATGTTTCCATCTACTGCATGATGGAACTACGAGCTTCCCTTTATGTATCGATACTGCATCCTAGACATCATTCTTCTTGAACTGGTCTTCCCTTTCTTCTTGGTTACTTCTTCATGGCTGGAAGGTTCTACATCAATGATGTCGCTGCATTCGTCATATTATTCTTCATCTTGAACTATCGTCACTTGTTCTTCAGAACAAATCTCATCCTTCTTTGCTTGTAGGCGATTATGTATGCGATCTTTCCTACAAGTCGAATGCATTAGTTGTATGGTTAGAAACATTTCATAAGACATATTCATAATGGAAAATTCTTATGCATTAATAAATGATCATGCAACTATTTTAGCCAATACGACATTCATCCATATCTCACAGAAACTTTTCTAGATGCCTTCCATCTCTACCGGGACAACATTGAGATTGTGCACTAATCCAATATGTCAGCAAAGAGGTTTCATTCTAGATAAGTAGCAATGGAGAGTTGTATAGCACCATGAGCTACTTACCCATCACACGCGTATTAGTAGTATACTATCATTAATGCAAACATTCTATCATGCATAATACATCAACTGGATATAAACAAATGCATAACAAAACAATATCATGAAATGACAATTGGATACTTATCTTTGTTTGTTTCGTGGGTAGACTCCTTCTTGAGCCTTTAGCTTCATCATCTTCTTCATTCATAATAGCATCATTTCTTATCCAAATGCTAAGATGGATAAGAGGTTCTTCAAGAGTTGAGTTCTTCAAATTCCTCATCGTTTGAGGTATCTTCTTTGGATGGTGAGAGCTTGATCTTCAGTTGCTCCCATCTTCTTTTCTCTTATTATGAGTCGAGCTTCTTCTTCTTCCCAGAGTCTGCTGAGAGTAATCACTTCCTTCTGGTACACATTCCTTGAATGAATGAATCCCATGATCATGGGAGGCCATTAAAGGTGGATATCACCACTTCTGCATTATTCACTTCTTCTTTTACCGCTTCAATTTGTTCTTTGATTTGAGAGACCCTTCGTAAAGTATGACTATATGGTCTCTGCATTCTGGATCTTCACATTCTTCAACTGTTTTCTCAAAGTCATATTCTGATTTATGTTCTTCCATTCAAATAGCTTGGTCAAGGAATCAAACATCTCTTTTGGTGTCTTTAGGGAAGACACTTGTGGTATAATGTGATCCGTGATTGAATCAACAATGATCTTCTTGGCCTTGACCAAGTTCTTCTGGTGGAAGGCTTTTAGCCTTATCTCCATCTGGAACTAGAACCTCTCTACTTATGTAGGTGTCCAATTCATTTTCTTCAAAGAGATCAAATACTTCCATGCTTGGAAGTTGTCAACTTCACCAAGCTTATCATCAAGTTGATGTGATAGATCACTTTGAAATGAGAACCTCAAATGAAAATAGCAAAAGATTAGATCTTACCAATTTGAGGTGTCCGTCCTGGTTTCGGAGCTGGCTGATGTAGGGTTTGTCAAAGAAACCCTAATTTTCAAAACTTGGAATCTTTCATATCTGAATGGATAGAAAGATATACCTCTTCAAGATGAGCTGTCCAATGTACTCATTTTTTGAAAACAGTGGAGGGAAGCTCCTAGAACAGGAAGCCCTAGTTTTCCAATTTCTTCTACATAAATGCCTGATACTGTTTCTGTGATATCTCCGAAATTACTTCTCCTCTATGTTTGAAACTTCGCACTGAGGTAGCCTCACATGTCTCTGGCCCAAAACCATAGGGTTCATCAGAAATGTTTTCACCAATTGGGACTTATGATCATTTTCCCAATGTGACCTGTTTCAGGACTGTTCAGAACAACGAAGTTGTATGGACTTCCACGTGTCACTGTTTCATCTTCTGGATCTAAAACTCAGACCACAGAAAGTACAGTCCGTTCCCTTTCTGGAACATCTTCATAAATTTCATTTGGACCTTTGTAGCCTGAGATAGAGCAATTTTCCCAAGGTGTCCTGTTTAGGGATGAATCCTGGAAGAGGCTAGAACCCTAACTTGGAGGGATCATATCTCCTAGGATATAGCGAATATGAGACTAAATTTTGGACATAGTGTAAATAAGGATTTTATCTTCGGCCTGTGAAACTTTTAGCTCTTGAACCTTCTCCAATCCCGCGATATAGCGAATGTACCAAAACTTATCAGTTTTAGTATTTAGGGTTTTTCCAGCTCGTGGTCAAACTAGGGTTTGACTTTCCCAGAGTTTCACCCAACCAAAAATCTTGAACCAAGTCTCTAAACTTTGATTTTGATGAGGAGAGAAATCCTATGCTGGGCTCACTCAAAAATTCATCTTCTATAAGAATCCCTAATTTCTCACACCAAAAACTGAAAAAGCTCGGAATCGAATTCTGCTTCGACAAAAAGATGCGCCCTTCAATGGAGAGTCATCCTAGCATACTTTTGCTGATGGATTGTGGAGAGAGACCCAAAAAGTAATAGGCCCTAGCTTTTGCAACTGCACAATGTCTTCTTCTCAGGTTATCTCTGATACCATGTTAGATTTTTTTCATTCAAGCTAGCATTATGATCTTAGGATCTTTAACTAAGAGAATAACATGCACATCAATAAACACAAGAGACAAGAAACACAAATAATTTTCCTTGGGGAAACCATAAAGGAGAAAACGCCACAACTTCCTTAGAGATAGAATCAAAACCAAAAGTAAAACCCGAAAACATAAAGATGATCTCCTGATAGCAGTAGTCTCTTTCTTGTCCCAACAACTTCTCTCTCACTCATGCGCCCCAATGAGTGTGTGTGTGTGTGTTATAAATAGAGAGGCTCGGTCTCTATTTATATTATTTCGTTCACTTGAAGGCCACTCCAACATGTTGGCCTCACTTAACAATTACTTACTAGAGCCGACATCTCTAGGAGTGTCTAATAACCCTAGTGCCCCACAACTTGTGGGGACTTTTCCTCCTGCTACCAACAAGGAGGGTTATCCTTAGCACAACGGTGGGGACTATTGCCCCGACTTACAATGACTCACCTAGGGTCGACTTCTCTAGGATAATCTAATAACCCTAGGGCCCCACAACTGCAGGGACTTTAACCCTTGACCAATGGGAGGGTTACACACAATGACTTGACATGACTTGTTTACATTATAGAAACTCCCGATCAGAACATCGGGGCATGACATGACTCAATTACATTGCAAACACTTCCCAAAATAAACATCGGGGTACAATACATAAGAAATACAAGTGAATACAATCCGAAGTTACAATTACATTAACACAAACGTTGAAGAGTGATGGAAAAGACAAGTCTTTATTTCTGCATGTTGTTACACATTTGTTATATAATGTTGTATGTGATGGAATTAAAATACATGGTTTCTAGTTTAGAGAAACTTTATTTTGGATTGGATCTAGATGATGCTACTTTGTGTAAGTAGTTGGTTGGTCTTTGAGTAGACTTGTTGTATTTTATGCTTACTACTAAG
Source organism: Pseudotsuga menziesii (assembly GCA_001517045.1). Taxonomy (NCBI): domain Eukaryota; kingdom Viridiplantae; phylum Streptophyta; class Pinopsida; order Pinales; family Pinaceae; genus Pseudotsuga; species Pseudotsuga menziesii. The sequence goes on from LPNX010155488.1 coordinate 227,194, forward strand.
CATACGTTTTAGTACCTTTGAGGTACATCAGAATGAGCTCTTTATTGTCTTTGATACATGGAAGACCTATTATTTGATTATGTTATCCAACAATTGTTTTAGCCTGAGATAAGCGATGTAATTTGAGGCTAGTACTACAAAAACTAAATGTATTGCAGCTAGTACTACAGAAGCAAGATGTATGTCTAAGAGTACTACATAAGCAAAATGTATTTTGCGGATAACACTACATTCTAAGGAGTAGTGTAGCTTGGGAAGCTACCTACTAGGGTGAAATACTTGAACCTACAATCATTAGGTGTTAATAGTCAAGCCTTCTTGAAAACCCTAGATGTGTTTTATGATTAAAAAAATTCGATATGAAGTTTGACTTCAATGAAGTCATGGTCATGAGTTCTAGTACATAGGAATAGATGAGCATATTGCAAATTTGTGACAAGCCTCTATCTGTGATGAAGTTTAAACACTTTCAAGATAAGCTTGGTATGGAAGAGAATGTCTCCCTCGCTAAGAGGGAGTGTTGAGATTACATCATCAGGAGTCACTCTCTAGTATTATGTGTAATATCAAGTAAAGTCTTGTGAGTAATATCAAGACACTGGACTTGTGAATAATATCAAGTCCTCCAAATATCATCATATGATTGAGGTGGCGATGTTGTAGACTTGTGAGTAATGTCAAGCCAGTAAAGCTTGTGAGTAATATCAACCCGAGTCTTGTGAGTAATATCAAGTCAGTAAAGCTTGTGAGTAATATTAAGCCGAGTCTTGTGAGTAATATCAAGACAATAGACATGTGAGTAATATCAAGTTCTGCAAATATCTTCATGTTGTCAGGTGGTGTACTTTACTATGTAAAGTGGATATACTATGTGATGTATGGCTAGTCATGGTCAATAGGTGTTACAAGTCTCCTTTAGGGATTATCTACCGCTAGAGTGATTTACTTTAGCATGGGACTATATGACCCGGGGTAATACATATAATCATAGGTTCAGAAACAATCTTATGAGTATGATATGATATAGAATTTATGAAAACACATATGGACCATGCAGTGATATTTAATATAAACACAGAGATGAAGAGAGAATTCGAATTTCCCATGTTGCCATCAAGTGAACTCGAATTGATTATATATCAGTTGAGTATTAGTCATGGTAAAAAAAGTTCAAGTTTCTTTATATTTTGCTCAATCACTAACAAAATGCAGCAGATAAAGCTTCAGATCCATCTTAGGAAACCCACTTGCAGACCCTCCTTAATTGCACATAGGATCTCTTGAGGACGATTGCACAAGCTCAACTTGATTTGGAAACCAAGATGAACGTGCTTGCAAGGGAAATTACTTGAATGGTCTTTTAGATGAGACCAAATCCAGGGAAATCCTGTGATGCTAAAGTCAAAACAAAGGTGCCTCATGTGACTATCCTTGATTTTAGCTTTTAAGTCTATCTCCATGCCTGTTGTCAGGACATGTTATACTGGTTTTTTGAACATTAGGACTCTTAGGTAGTATCTTGGTCTCAAGTATGGGAACAATTTGCTTGGTTTTGGACTTTTATCCCAACATGTGGGGGCTCAATTATCTGATGCTTAGTAGTTGGTTCAATTTAATTATAAATTTCTTTCATACCCTCAACAATAACTCTTGTTGGAAACTAGTTAATAAAGTTTGGTTGTGTGTTTGGTCTAATTTCCCTAGTGCCATAGAGAGGAGTGAGTTTCTATAGCTCAATATGGGGAAGATGTTGTCACATAACATAATATACTGTGACACTACAAAAAAAGTAATTAAAAAAATTCATGTTAAAAATTAAAACCAAATGAAAAGTAATTAAAAAATTAAATGTCTGCCTATACAATAAAGAAATTAAAACCATCATAGAACTATCTTGAACTCACTACTTTGCTTAACCGGATGTTATGTTTCATGACAAAAAATAAAAAGTAATTAAAAATTTCATGACAACTTATAAAATAAAAAGTTAGAACCAGCGAAAAAATAATTAAAAAATCAATGTCTATTTATAAAATAAAAAAATAAAATCAACATAGATTCATCTTAAAGTTTGCTAAGCACAAAAAGAATAAAAATCGTTGAAGTGTAATTTTTTTTGAACATGTAAAAATTTTAAGATAAAAAAATTTACACGTCAAAAAATGAGATCTTCTTTGTACTTCATAAATCCATTTAAGATAAATCTATACTTGTTTTATTATAAACCAAGTTAAAAATTAAAAACTTTTATTGTAACATGTTTTATTAATCACAAACATACATTTTTTTTTTGGTTAAGTGCCTTGTGACTTGTTGGGCTAACCAACCTGACCCTTTGCTCGAGGTCATAAAGGTTTGTATTATAACAAATACTATGAAACTCAGAAACATGGCACTCTAAGAGAATGTGATTTTTATCCTCAACGCTCATAGACTCACACAGATGGCAAACCCTTTCTGCTCATAGAGTTTTAGGAATAGACCAATGCAATGTTTCCATATGAAGATCATGAGTTCATTTTAATCTTGGCTATATTAATTTTCTTTTGTGAGCTAGTTACTACTCAAAGATACTTCTAATCTTCCAAATTAGAATTGATAACCTCCTTATAGTATTTTAATTTTCTCTTAACCACTAAATTTTCTTCACCCAAAATTTCTCTTAACCGTAATAAATCATGCTAGAAAATATAGTTATCCGCAATCCTTTTGTTCTATTTTTTTTACCATGCGACACATGCATTGAAAGCATAGTGATGTGATATGTTTCTAAATAAAATAAATCCTTCTGTTCTATTTTAATCATGCATGCTTGCATAGCCTACAAGATAAAAAAAGATCGACTAACTGATGAGATCCGTCTCTAAGAGGATAAATACCCTTCATGATTATATAAAAATGTTACAATTGATCTGCAGGTTAGCAAGCATAGTGAGAAGTTGGCAAGTATAATTATGTAGAATTAGACTCTGCCCAACCTCCGACGAGATGCCCATTGTTCGAATCTCGTGTGTCAACCGTTTTTTTTTTCCCAGCAGAAAAAATACCAGATCCTGTTATTCATTAGAATAAAAGATCATCATATACATATAGACAATATCCATAGATAAGATTCTATGGGATCCTCTAGACTCGATGAGTCTCCTTCATCATATCATGGACGTGGGGAAACAACCTGTTGTGTAGCAGGCTTTTATCATCACTCCTGTATATACAGGTCAAATTTTAATCAAATTCTTGATAAGAGCAGAAATATCATAAAAAATGAGCATAAGAAGATGGCAGAACGTCTCTTTATGGGGAAGCTTAGATCCCTGCTGATAAACCTCAAAAATGTGCTTAAAGGGTCAGCACAAACTAATAAAACTGGAAATTACCGTGTTCCATAATCATGTCCAAGAGATGTTCCTGGAAAATCCCAAAGCCCGATTCAAGAGAGAGGGCATATTTTGAGAGACTATCTACAATCTGATTATGCTCACGATATATGCATTTCAAGATCATATCCGGAAAAAAAAAGTAAATCTTTAACATCATCACACCAATGGTTCAGATGTGGTAAGTTTAGTGTGCCTTTTCCAGATGCCCATGATATGATGACGAGGGAATCTCCATAAATAGAGTGAAGAGGCATTGCCATGATCTTTGAGACTGAGAGAAGGGTCCAAAGAGCCATCAGCTCTGATTTTGTGTTTGTACTCCTAGCACAGCCCATCGAGAAGTGAATACTATGGGAACTACTCAAAAACAAAATGAAGCCCGCCCCCCCTATGTTCTTGGCGGCTGCACCATAAAAAAACCCACAAGGAAAATCCATCTTTGGAGGCAGCCCAATCATTCTGTATTTTCTCTTTTTAACAGGCACAGGGTATGAATGGAACAGTGTATCTATATGGTGAAGGACTGGATACACCACAGGAATTTTCCCCTCAAAGATACATAAATTCCTATGCTTCCATAATTACCAGAAAGTGAAGAACGACAAGTATAACTTTGGGTAGTCCATAGAGTGATTTCTAACCCAAAGTTCTAGAAACAAACGAACCGAGGTACCATAGAAGGCTTTTTTAAAGGAGCCGAAGTTAAAATGATCATATACCACAGCGCAGGCATTCCTTGTAAATTGACAGTCCAAAAAAAGATGCTGGGCCGTTTCTTCCTCCTTTTTGAAGAGCTGACAGAAGCTAGGACCCTGCAGACCTCTTTTGATGAGCTGATCCCAGGTCAAGACTTTATTTTTAATGAGTAGCCAGGTGAAGCATCTTATTTTGTCGAGAATATTGAATTTACAAAGAACCTGAAAAACATCAGAAATGTCCATGTCGTGCTCTTTTATGTGGTCCACCATACAATCGCATGCCCAAGCCGCGGTGATAGGGCCTGCACAATTCCTGTAAGCCCAGAGAAAGTAATCAGGAGAGGACTTGAGCCGTATCCTCCCATACTCCAAACCTCTGACATAATCATTCCAAAGAGAATACCAAATGCCACTGAGATCCAAGTCAGCAGCAGTGAGCCAATAATTCCTTGCTTCATTGGAGTAATTCCTGGCTTGAGCAAGAGTTGTAATGCCATAATCTTCCAGATAGATGCAGAGGTCATAAGGCAGAATAAATCTGGAGTCCATACCTGAGATCGGGTCCATGCCGATTTTTATGCTTTGAACGTTACCTGACATCCAAATAAGTCCCTTTCCAAGCCAAGAAATGGTATCAATGAATCCTTTCCAAATAACAGAGACACCTGAAGCAGTGAAAGCTTTTTCACGAATCCATGACACGACATTATCCTTCTTCAAATATTTCACAGAGATTACTTTAAACCAAAGACCTTTTCCGAACAGGGCTTTCCAAAAGGATTTAAGTCTTAAGGAAGACCTGAACCAATCTAGATTCTTTATACCCCATCCACCTTGAGAGGTAGGCTTGGAGAGAGAAACCCAATCAGCAAGGTGGTATCTTTTCTTTTTTGCCATGGAGCCCCAAAGGAAGTCAAAGATTAAACTTTTCAGTTTCCTCAAGATGGATTTTGGTATGGGAACTAAGGATAGCTAGTACACCGGTAAGCTAGTCAAAATAGCCCTTATAAGGACCAACCTTCCTCGCAAATATAAGAGCTTAAAGGACCAATGTTGTATCCTTTTCTCAAACTTCCTTACAAGCCAGAGCCAGTCTTTAACTAAATAGCCCGTGGGTTTAATAAAATATCCAAGATAATTTAAACCCAATGAGATATCCTGGGCTTTGAAAGGTAGGGAGCGAGAGATTTTATTTAGTATCTCATCATCAGTATTGTTGTACAACAAACATGACTTCTCAGCATTTATGTGCATCCCTGATGCTTCGCATAAAGTATCCAATAATACTTTGAAAGCAATCCATTCTTCACATGAACCAAAACCATAAAGAATCACATCATCGACAAAAAGGAAATGAGTAAAGGATAGATCTTTTGAAATTTTTATCCCCTTTACCAGTCCCCGCCTGCGAGCATCATCAATAAGAAGGCTTAGTCCTTCAATCACAAGGATAAAAAGAAGAGGGGAAAGTGGACAGCCTTGTTTGATTCCACGCGAAGCTGTAAAAAAAGGAGAGGGAGAACTGTTAATGAGAAGAGCAAAGTTGACCGAGGTTAGGCATCCCATAACCCAGTTGACTCCTTCCAGTGGCATACCAATTTGAAGAAGAATGAGCCTCATAAAAGACCAGTTGACTCTATCAAAGGCTTTGGAAAGGTCTAGTTTGAGGACAAGAGCACTTTTGTTCCTGGTTTTGACAATGTGGAGAACTTCTTGGGTAATGGCAAGAGGCTCTGAAATCTAACGATTTTTGAGGAACCCGAATTGCTACTGAGAGATAGAAGTGTCTGAAAGGGGTTTAAGACGATTCACATCTACCTTGGCAATCAGCTTGTAGATCAAATTACAAAGAGAGATGGGGCGGAAGTCATCAAAGGTAGTAGGGTTTTCTCTTTTAGGAATGAGGGTGATAAAAGTCGAATTGATAGATGGCAGAACTTTCCCAGTCAACCGAGACTCTTCCACTAGAAGTAAGAGATCGTTCCCTAGAAGATAAAAAAAGGCAAGATAGAACTCTACAGGGAACCCATTCGTCCCAGGAGATTTCTCTTTCTTAAATGACTTAAGGGCCCTTTCAATTTTCAAGAGGGTAACCTTGGAGTTAAAGTTTGACCGCTCTTCAGGGGAGAAGTAGGATGGGTAGAGTTTTATAACATTTAGCTGAGCAAAGATAGAAGTCTGATTATCATCACTGAAAATTCTTTTGAAGTGCCTGACACCCAGATCTTTTAACTCCTGGTCACTTTCAACCATCGTACCCTCCTCATTTTCCAGACCCCAAATCGAATTATAATTTTTCCGAGCAGAAGCCACAGAGTGGAAAAATTTAGTATTGGAGTCGCCCAATGTTGCCCAGATCATTCTGCTTTTTAGTTTGCCAGAAAGGATCTCATGATCCTTTAGTTTTTTCAAATCCTGCTGAAGAGCCTTTAGTGAGACATGAGACTCAGAGGAGAATATACCTGAATGTGATGAGGAAAGTAAATTATGGATCTTCTTCTCGATAAGAATACTCTTATCCTTCATCTCCAGAGACTTGAAATGAGTCCAAGCTTTGATCTTTGTTTTCAAAAGCCTAAGCTTTAATGAAAGAGAATCCATTGTAGCAGGGGAATCCTTGGAAAGGTGAGACCATTCTTTCCTGATCATAAGGGTAAAGTCTTCGAAAGATAGCCAGGAATGGTTAAATTTGAAAGGGAAGACGCAAGGGGAAGAGGATTCCCTCCATTCCAAGATAACCGGATAGTGATCCGAGATGGCCGAAGGATAAGCCCAAACCCTATGTTGGGGAAGGTGGTCAATGAGGCTAGAGGATAGCAAGAATCTATCCAATCTTTTGCTTATCCCGTCATCACCCAAGTGGCCATTTCTCCAGGTTGGGCCAGCAGAGTCAGGAGCAATGTCTACAAGCTGGTGAGAAGAGAAGAGGTGCGAAAAAAAAGGGCCAAGTGGGTCAGGGTGTGCTTTTTTCCCCCAAACTCCAGAGCACTTTAAGGTGAGATTGAGATCACCAGCTAGGATCAAATTAGGTTAACTGAGAAGACCACCTTGATTAGCTAGATCCTAGAAAGTTTCCCGGTTGCTATAAGGACCATAACAGTTGAGAAGAGAGAGGTTCAAAGAGGAGCCCCGGACCTGAGCTTTAAGGAGAATCCCTGCCATAGTAGAGAAGGCTTTGATTTTGAAGCAACGAGGGTTCCAAGATGCGAGTAAACCCCCAGAGAGACCTGAAGAGCTGAGGGCACAAAAATCCCACCCAGGATGCAACTTGGAGAAAGCTAGAAGTGCCGGATTCGCACTGGTCATGGTTTCTTGAAGGATGATAAGATCAGGTGAGAGAGAGACAAAAAGGTTCCAGAGGCTTTTATGTTTAGCCATGCCTCCAAAGCCACGGATGTTAAGGGTAAGGATTTTCATTAAGGTCCCGAGGATCCAAGCTCCATTGCTCTAAGGGCCTGAGAGGGGGAAGTGTGGACATTACGAGCAGCTTCCTTCAGTTTGGCTGACATAGGAGTATAGAGGAGATGTGGAGGAGGGGAGTCCAAGGTGGTAGTAGGGGCTTTCTTAGATTTCCTCTTGATAGTCACATTTTGAAAGTGGATAGAGTCCAAAGGGAGGACTGAGGGCGATTGTGGAGTTTTGTCAGTGAAGATATCCAGAGAGGTTTGGAGGGAGGGGTCCGCAAAAGAAGGTGTGGAGGTTGGACTGCTAGGAGGAGAGGGAGTCATAGTGGGTTTAGAACCAGGTAAAGGCGGGAAATCAGACTCCGAAAAAATGGACAGAACCACAGATCCAGGAGGTGGATTAGGAAAGGAATCTCTAAAAGAAGGCCCTTGATCATATAACGTGACCGACGAAGCTGATGGGATTGGTTCCAAATCTGAAGAGGTCACATTGGTTGCCGAAACATTATCCCAAGACGAGAGCTTTGCTGTTTCTATGGAAGGACTCTTGACAGAAACAAAATCAATAAGCTGAATGTCTTGCTCTGAGGCATCATCAAAAAAAGAACATGCCTGAGAGAGCCTACCTTTGCTAGGCTCGACGACGTCAATGACCCGAGGGTTAGGAGTTGGAGAAGGATCGTGTGCCAGTGAAAGTGGTGAAGAAGAAGGAGAAGCATTCCTTTTTTCTGAACTCTGGACAGGACCTTCGAAGGTGGCCCATAGCTCTGCAGATGCTGCAGCGAAAGGGAAGGTTTAAATAGTCAAGCCTCTGCTGAAAGATTCTTTCGTGACAAATAATGTCAATCTCGGCTGGTAGACCCATAGTTAAATCCATTTCCACCAGTATTTTTGCCATCCGCTTGTCGAAAGTGTGGAGAAAATAATCTTCGACAGCAACGAACCTCTCAATGGTATTCCCAATACCTTCCATAACGTATCGATTCCACAGAGGGAACGAAAAACCAGGTAATATTACCCATAAATGGAGCTTCTTGACCCACTCTCTGCGTGGGTCGAATTGTATGTGCCATCGGTCCAAGACAAGGGTCCCCTCCCTGATACGCCATAGGGAGTTTAGAACGGTCAGAGTGTGCGCTTCTTCCAAGAACACAATGACAATCCAGCCTCTGGCAAGCAAGCTGATTGAAGGAGTATAAGAGAACAGAGGTTTCCAGTTCTCGGTAGCCCACAACTGCCAATCATTTTTCCCCATCCGAGTATACTCCAACCTACCAATAAGGGCACACTTGCATAAAGCCTCTACCCTGTCCATGTAAATGTCTCTTCCAAGGACAAACCTCATTTTACCTTCCCGAGCTTTGTGCGCCTTAGCAGACCTGCGGTGACGATTACGCAGCCCATAGGGTGAGGGGTTTGTTTCCATCTTTGAGCCAGCACCTTAATATAACCTTCACTATCCGGGAGGAGTTCGAGAGGACTCCAAATAAGTCAAAAATCACGTAAGGGGTTAACACAATCACGAAAAGAGACCACGTGAAGACTGCTACGAGGTCCTCGGAAAGGGAGGACTACCAGGAGTTCGAAATAGAGTCAACCCGACAGAAATACCCCAAAAATAGCCATCATATGAGAAGGTTCTAAAGACGGTATACAATGAGCCAGCAAAGAAACAAGAAGGACACCCACAAAAAAAACAAGATAGAAAAGTCAATAAGAAAGACCCTTAAAACCTGGGAGCTCGAGCAGAGAGACCAACAGCTTAAACTGTATCGTTATCACCACCCAGAAGAAAAGCAGGGACGAGCAACCATCGACTGTAAGTGCGGCAGGAGCCAAACTACCTCGCAATGAAGCTCGAAGAGAGACCCTCGAAACCTAAAGAATAAAGAAGGAGACTGACCTGCTAGACCTAGCTAAAAAAACTTGTTAATTCCCACTTTTTTTTCTGCTGGTTGGTACTAGTCCTCCACCTTTGGAGGATGGACTCCAGTTGTTGGGTCTAGTAAGTGAAACGTCAAAACCCCAAGAGAGCTGAAACCCTAGCGATGCAAAAAAAATAAATGCAACCAACCGTCGAGGGCGAAAGAGGAAACATAAACCTTCAATAAGATAAAATCCAGAAGAGGTCCCGGCAGATAAGACAGCAAAGGAAAGGTAACCGTTAACCAGAGAGGGCAGCTGAAACCTATCGCCTAAAGAAAAAAGAAAGGTGACAGCGTAAAGAAATCCACCATGCCGTCAAATTCATGAGCAAGGGCTAGACTGTGCTGGTTCAGTCCAGGCGCCATAGCCCCGAGCTCACTGCAGCAGAGCTCCCCAACGCAGCAGAGCTTCCTGGACATTCCACCATGTGTCAACCGTTATATGAACACGACGACTAGCAAGAATCCGAGGAGCAGCAGATCGAATCCCATTACCTAAGTTTTACTTTTAGTTGATATGAATAAACTATAAAGTTTATCAAGTAGAGTACTTTAGCCTCAAAATTTCATATCAAATTGAGTGAGAAAGGACAATGAGTAAGTCATATTTATAATATTATTTACATTATTTCAAATTTTTTTTTTTAAGTCTTTAAAACTTACAACACTATATATTTAATAAGTCATACCTACAGTATTATTTACATTATTTCAATTTTTTCCTTCTCTTCTTAAGCCTTTGAAACTTATAATACCTTATACGTAACAAGGGGGTCAAATATATCTTAAAAATGTATTATTTACATTATTTCAATTTTTTCCTTCTCTTCTTAAGCCTTTGAAACTTATAATACCTTATATGTAACAAGGGGGTCAAATATATCTTAAAAATGTAAATAGCAACATTATCTTTTGAAAGATTAAAAAAAAGTAATATGAGTGAGGACATTGAAATGCCTTCATGAAACAAAAAAATTTCATTAGAGCATATAAATGTAAGTTTGAATATTATTTTATCAAAATATATACTTAAAATTAAAATATGTTCTAGCATATCTACTTTAGTTTAAAGTAATTTATTGAAAGATGATTAATCTCTAGTAAGGTTGGCTTTTGTTAGAGTTTTTTTTAATATTTAAATAATATTAAACAAGATGACTACGATGTTTCGAGAGTTCTACAATCTTATCCTTGAGCTAAATACAAGTAAATTGCTCTTTCATTCTTTTATTGGAAAGTGTCATTTCTATTTCATGACTATGAAGCTCATCTAATCTTTAAGATGTGTTAGTTGACTTTAATCTTAATATTGTCACTCCACACCATAGTTATGTATGGCATTAGACATGCTTTTAAAGTTTTAGATGCAAATCTATCTTTCATTATATCCATTTTGTATTCAATTTGATACAACCTAAAGTCTAAGGCTTATAAAAAGAACATGTAAGTTATTATAATTTGTTTTAATTACAACATCACTTTAGATAAGTAGAAGTGGTTAATTTTCTTCTAAAAAGCTACTTGTGAAGAATGTGGCTCCACTCTAAAACAGGTCGTAGATTATGCATTAGAGGAAATTTCAACTCAAAATGGACCTTTCAACCTTAATTCAAATTCCATGTCATGATGTGTTAGCGAATGAAATTGCTTTAAATTCGAAACACTGTCTAGGTCTTATACCATTTTTTAATATAAATTTGGGGATATGTATCATAAAAAACTATTTTTTTGTTCGTATTTTCGACATATCTCCCTGTATTTTTACTCAAATTTCGAGCGGGAAAGCTCCCTGGATGCAGAATTAAATTCTGCATCCAACAAGTACCCACTCTGCATACTTTTGATGGGCCCGACTACCCCGAAAACAAGAAATACCTGAAAATCACGTTTTTTCAGGTATTTCTTGTTTTTGGGGTAGCGGAGTCCGTCAAAAGTATGGAGTGTGGGTACTCGTTGGATGCAGAATTCCAATGAGCTCTCCCAATCGAAATTTGAGTAAAAACACAAGAAAATATGGCGAAAATACGAACAACAAAATAGTTTTTTTTTCTTTTCTTCCTCCAAAATTAATAAATATTATTTTATTATTTTAACTATTATTTTATTATTTTCCTTAGGAGGCCCATTTTAAGTTGAAATTTCCTCTAATGCAAGGACATTTTGAAAGAAAAACAAATAAATTGATTCCTTGGCATCTCCTTTATATTTGATAACTAAGGAACAAAAGAAAATTCTCAATCATATCTTTTATCAATAAAGTTGTTTCTTTACAATGCACATTGATGCATTGGTAGATATGAACACCGTATCAAGATCAAGATCAGTACGAAAACAACATAGTACATAAGAGGAAACCTAGGCATTAGTCACGGCATTAGTATGGAACTCGTGTGCTTCCTTGTGAATGTGATCTAAATAATAATCAACCTATTTATTATGTCCCCGACAAGGGGATATATATGAATCGCTCACGAGGATTATTTGGTGCAATTTGTAGTAATTTAAAAAAATACATAAAAGTTAGACTAAGGTTGTGTAATATTTTTCTATTTTTATTTTTATTTTTTTAGTTTGTTAAATGTCTATTTTTTAAGCTTATTATTGGTCTAGTCAACATGACGTTGCCTTGGATTTCTGTGCCCCAAGACTCGATAGCGTAGTTGATATCAACAATGTTATAATATTCCTCATAAACAATACCTATATTTTAGATTTCAAGATCCCTCTTTTAATATTTAGGTTTGCATCTTTATTGATGGGCTCCATTCCTACTGCACATTCACCCTCGTTGCCACGCCCAAAGCATTTTGCAGATTAATTTGGATTTATGGGTTTGATCCACCCTGTACACCCCTGCGTGTCGACTTGGAACAAGAATTCATGTTGTGATATAGAAGTGGGTGTTTAATGAGAGTATTAAGTAATCAACATGCTAATGGATCTTAGTGAGAACATGAATTCATGTTGTGATATAAACTAGCTACTATGCTAGGATATCCCCATGAAGGATTCCATGCGCGAGAGAAGTGGGTGTTTAAGGGATCGTACTGAGCCGCTGGCAACTACCAGTGGCATTAATGGAGTGTTACAGGCTTATTCTGTTTTCTAATTTCTCCATTTATTATTGATTAGACTTGGTGATAATGACTGGTTTATATGTGGAGATGTGAAAGAGATGGTGCACTAGGCATCTTTTAACAGCAGTACCTGTGAGAACAGTGAGATACTGAAGGTTTATTTTTAGGTGTATGTTGGCCATATCCTTCACCTGGACCATGGAAACCGAAGATAAGTAATGTTTTTTAATGTGGCAAATAGAGAATAAGTAACGGAGAGTTTAAGGGGTTTAGATTCATGTGACTGTAGGGCCGGTGTCCTTATCTTGGGACATTAATTGGAATTTGTATTTTTTGGTTTAAATTGACCTGCCCCTATCTGCAATTACCTGTGAAGATATTAAAAGGCACTCATGCATGAGACATGCATTTCTTGGTATGTGAATTGCCGCTGCTCCTGTCTATAACTATAATTCCGAGTCAAGATATTAAACGACACTCATGCATGAGACCTGCATTTCTCGGTATGTGAAGTGCCACCACAATCTGCATTGTTGGTGTTGTTGCTTGCCACAGAAGCATTGTTTCTGCTGCCACAATCTCGTTCTAAATGAAAAAAATTATTTATCTGCGCGGTATCTATCCACACGGCAAGGGTTTGAGGACTGGTTCGGTTCAACAAGCAAAAGTTTAATTGTTGAAATGCGGGTTTTGTATTTTTTCAAGGTTTTTCATGATTCCCGTTGAAGGCCCTTTTTAATGCTTCTGTTTGGGCTTCGACTCAGACTCCTTTTAAATGGGACAGACAAATTTCACTTAATTGCTTATTGTGGATGCTCTGTTAGTTTGAAATTTGATGATTCCGAGCTGGTTTGTTGAGTGCCTTGTGAAAATGTAAGTTCCTGGACCTGACTTTTCTGTTGTTTTCTTATTTCTGTTTCTCTTTTGGCCGATTGTTGCTTTCCCTTTCTCATGTTGTTGGCTATGGGTGCAGTGAAGGGAGAGGCTGTTTTTTTCCCAAGTTAGAGTGCAGTGACGACAAAGGCTGCTTTCTTCACGAGTTCTTGTGTCTGGTACTTTGGTCTGCTTGCTGGCGCTGTCTTCTATAAGGTATGTTAGCCAATTCGCCTTCTTTGCAGGTTTTGCAAACAAATCGGTTTTGTGTTGTGTTGATTTCTATGTATTTGAAATTAGTATCCTGTATAGCGTAGAGGTTGGCAGAGTTCGATTGTTTCTGAAATACCATGGTTTTGAAAGGATGGTAAAAACTGCATTCTCCCCGGACCCGGACCGGATATCTACTTCGCTTGGGAGGAACTATCAACTATCCAGTTGCTCCTGTTATTTAATATCAAGAATTTTATTTTTTTATCCCCTGGCATTATTTAATATAAAGAATGTTATTTTTTTATCCCTGGCATTTAATTATTTATTCTTTCTTCATGAATGGCAACATTGAGTTAGGTGAGCTTATTCCTGTTCTTTCCCATGTTGGAGCGAGTAGCGCTTGGTTTAACCCATATCTGTATTGACCTTTAAAATTACCCTTGTGGACTCTATAGTTCTTTGAATTGTCTACACTCATTGAATTTTGGAATATAAAATAGTCAACTTGATAGCATTTGAATTGAAATTCTGTTAAAGAATTTGGATCCCATAAATCAGTTCAAAGGTCAAAAAGCGAAAAAAAGAAAAAAAGAGAATGAATACGTGAAGATGGTCATGTTTAGCAATTCCAGTACTAGTTCACATACCAGTTTCGGCATAGATTCATTGTTAGCATACTTTCACTTGGATGAGTCTTATAGGTACTTCTAGATGATGAGGTGTTTGTCATACATCACCTAGCTCGCACATGTGAGTTGCCAACTTATGGCTAAAGATTTTCTAAATTCTAGGAGACAATTTTCAAACAGTCAACTTGCACCTTGATTTTCGAGCAGATGAAGGGAAATATAAAAAAAACGTGACAACATTGGTTTTATTTGTGGCTTCATTAATTGAGTGTGACTCAATTCGTTTTCTAGAATTCAATCTTTTTTAAGGAGATATCAAAGGTTCTTTGACGCAGATCTCCCCAGAATGATGTAAAACCCAAATGTTTTAGAAAACAAATTTATTTTCGGCCTCTCATCTATAAATAGGAGTAGATAATAGAACACGGGTCAATCATTATGAATCATGAAGCAATGTATTTTTTGTTGTTGTTGGGCATGTTAAGCCATCGTAGCCTCTTGCTTAGAAAGAGTGCTATGAAGTTTACCCAACAATGCCTTTGGAACATGGAAGTTGTGGGACAAAATCAGCAACAAAGAAACAAATCCCCAACCACAGAGAAGCCTGTTGGTTACACTCTGACTCCAGATTTTATCAAAGTGGACTAAGAATCTGATGATGATGTTTATCAACGTGGACTAGGAATCTGATGATGATGACTAGGTGCTGTAATTACTGCTCACAATTTTCTTTATACTTTTTCTTTTACGAGAGACAGAAATTGGATTATGTTGTGTTAACCTTTTATACCTCAGTTATAGGCATAGTTTACAACGACTTAAATCTGTTAAAACATAATGCGTCATGGGTATTTTTTTACCCATGGTAGTCTAGATTTCTCTTGTGGCGGGTTGGTAACTAGTTGTAAGGTTTTTTTTGTACATAATTAATGGAATAGTTAACCTAACTTAAAAAAATTGACTTTTTTTAAAGTGGGCTTTTTTTTTACAATTTTTTTTTCCTTTTCATACTAATCACATTGCAGATTAAAATACACACTTGTTTCTGTTACTATTACATCTATATAGCATACCTTGTTTGTATTTTACCTAGAAACTAAAGGTCTAAACATTGTTGCCATTCTGGAGGCAGTGGAAACTCAACCTGAAGCTCAATACCAATACCTGGCAGTTTCAATTTCTGCCCGCCGACACCAATCTCATCACCATGCTTAGAATTTCCTGAATTCAAACTCCATTTTGTCTTGTTAGCTATGTCTTCAAACATCTTCTTAAATTCTATCGGCCTCTAATATTGAACCTTGAAAAAAAATCTAGGGTTTCAAGACCTCTAATACCGAACCTTGAAAAAATCTAGGGTTTCAAGGGATCAAGCAGGGTTATACAGGAAAACAACCATAGGCTAGGGACAACAAATCTAAATTGGTCCAAGCTACATATTCATGTGAGAATTCTGAAGGACTATCATCAAATTCTGCACAATATCTCATAAAGTTGGAATCCTGCAACACCTTGAACACTTTTCAGTTCCATTTATACAACATTTAAGGTGCCCTTAAATGCTTTATTTCTTGGTGGTGTGGGCTACTCAGGGTCTACTTTTTCTTTTACGAGCTAGAAATTGGATTATGCTGTGTTAAGACAATCAACAGGAATAGTATATTAACCTTTTATACCCTAGTTATAGGCATAGTTTACAGTAGCTTAAGCCTGTTATATGCCATTTTGTTGTTTAGTAAAATTGCAGCAGAAATAGTATATTAACCTTTTATACCCCAGTTATAGGCATTGTTTACAACAACTTAAGTCTGTTATATGCCATTTTGTTGTTTAGTAAAATTGCAACTAAGAAGGCATCATCAAGTTCACTATGTGACAGTCATATCAATGTGAGTCATCAGCTGGAAACTTATAGGTAAAGGAATCTTGATGGTTGGTCAAAGAATGATGCAGCCTCCTGTGCAGAGCATGGTGCAGGCTCTCAAAACGGAGGCATGACCCCCTCCTTTGAGGTTTCAAAAGCTTGTCCTTCTGATGGGGTGCCCAAGGTAAACAGTTTAGCTTTAGGATACTCTTTTATGTTTGGGAAACCTCTCGAGTAACGCTGAGATTAGTTGGTTTCAAATGATTCTCCCCTGCTCTTTGAAAATTCCTCAATCACGTCCTTATGGGTGGATAAGGTAGCATCTAGTTTTGAAGCTTGATCCTACATAGATTGAGGAAAATGATTGTTTTCTAAATCATGGAATAATTTGCAGATTTCATGGCTTTTGGTCTTCAGCGAAAACATTTCGGACATGGATTTCTGATTCCTATGTTCCTTTCCTAGAAGACCGGGTGGTGATCACCTATGTTCAAAAGTTATTTCTTGGATTTTTATTATTATTTTAGTTTGGAGTTTCTCTCTGAGTTGGATGGAAAATGGGTTAGTAATGGCCCCTGGTTTATGTACAATGTTGGCTTCTTTTTGAAGTGGTGGCTGCCTGGTGTCATCCTGCTTTCTAAGTCATTATTAGAGGTCTTAATTTGGGTAAGAATGCTACTCTCCCTCTTGAGTATTGGATTGATAAGTTCTTTTTGACCATTGGTAATGCCTTGGATAAGTTTATTGTCATATTGCCAGAAATTGGAAAGATGTGACACCACCACCTTTGTTTGAATCTGCATTTAGGCTGATTTTAGCAAAGGTCTCCTTGATAAAATTGTGTCAGAGTTTGAGAACCATAGATGGACATAACCCTTGGATTACAGACATATTGCTTTCCATTGTAAATTCTATGTTGAGTATGGGCATGCGGTGGCTTCTTGCCTGAAGGCCAAGGTCTCTCAAGTCAAATAGAAAATGAATAACATATCCACGTACTAGAAGAACTCAAAGATAGAATTATAATTGGATGGCACTAACTAAGGATCCATAGATACCTGGGCTTGATACTTACAGTGTTTGCCTACACTATTACATAGTAGCAGGCCTTTAATTGCTTCAGGTTTTGTTCATCCATCTATCTATGCACAGTCTGTATAGTAGCAGGGCTTTCATTGCTTCATGTTTTGTCCGTCTATCTATCTATGTACATATGTGTATAGTAGCAAGGCTCTCACTGCTCATATATATCTATGTACATACATGAGAAGGAAAAATAAATTTGTTTATCTACCCACATACATAATTAATCTATGTTCTGTCACTACTGCACCGAAGGGCATTTTAAGAGAATTATTAGAGAGGTATGCTCATATTGTATTTAACTTCACCTTTCAATCTTTTATTTAATAATTTTACTATCAAAATTAGCGACATGGACTTAAATATTTGTGGCAGTTCTAATCCCTTTGGAAGAACGACTAGTATCACCAAGAACGACGTTTGCACAAATTAGACAACCTGGTTACAAAAGAGCACAACTAGGGTTGACTGGAACAATTATCAACGTGCCAACAGATTTAAATAGAGTTCAAACAACATTGCCAAGGAGCCTAGATGACGCAATGATGATTGCAATTATGTTGAAGCAAAAATTGGAATACAAGAATGCATTTCTGTCTGGGAATGTTCGCCCTAGTATTGTTATGGCTGCACTAAATGATCAATGCAAAACCAAACTTTATATAGATGAAGGCATTGTTATTAATACTAGTTGGGAAGAAATGTTTAATAAAATAGCGCACCAAGAATCAAACACAGAAACAACCATTCATTCAATAGATGAAATTGAAAATGAAATAGAGCTAGAACCAATATCTGAGACATTGATACATGGATATGGAGAAACTCATCTAATAGATGATTTGAAGAATAAAATCATAGAGATCGCACCCTCTGAGAATTTTCATCCATTGGGCATTTTCCAGGATAAATATTCTGAAGAACTAAATTTCCCTACGCTTTTCTTTGGATTTAATCGACCTGAAGACATTTTCAATCGATTTTCCTATCAACAAGTATCGCAATGGGAGCTTGAACACGAAATTACAGACTTTTAAACACACAACACAAACATTTTTTTAAAGCAGTCAAAGTCATCATAAACCAAATCTCCAACACTTCCTGGATATCAATTCGCATAGGAGAGCTAAAAGGCAAAAAATTGTTAGCGAAAGATGTCAAGACAAAAAACAATCTTGAGAAAATTCTTAGATCCCCAATCGACTATCGTACATTAAAGTCAATAAGAACATCACCTGACTACTTTGAAAATATGAAAAAGGACTTGTTTGCAATGATTCACCAACTAGGTCCTCCCACTTTCTTTGTAACTTTTACAAGTGCAGAACATCTTTGGGTGCCTTTGTGCAATGCTCTATATCAAATTGAAAATAAAAACCTAAAGGAATCACTTGGCAGTTCAAAAGAAGATACTATTGACTCATTGATAAGAAGGAATCCCGTGATCTGTAGCTGATACTATAGGCACAAAATAACAACATTAAAATCTTTGATTTTAAAGAATGATAAATTCTTTGGAAAAGTACAGGACTTCTTTTTCACAACTCAATTTCAGCAAAGAGGAAATGAGCATGAACATGGACTGCTTTGGATTCAAAATACACCAGTTTATGGATAAAATACTAATGCCAAAATTACTTCTTTTGTTGATTGTTATATATCAACAGATTCAGTGTTGCTCAATGAAAACTTTGTTAAAGTTCAAACTCATTGTCAGATAAGAACATGCAAAAAATATAAACAATCTAGATGCAGATTCAATTTCCCATTGCCTCCTATAGATACAACTATGGTCATAGAACCACTCGAAAATAGCCCCAATTGTTTAATCGATAAAGCAAACCAAATATACTTTGTTTTTGAACATAGTGAATACTCTAAGAAAATGTCTTTTGCGTCGCTTCTTCAAGAATTGCAAATAACTAGGGATGAATACATTTTTCTTTTGCACTCTTTGCTCACTTGTCCAACTTTGATACTAAAGAGAGCTCCTACTGACATTTGGATCAATGCATTCACAAAAGCAATCCCGTACTTGTGGCAGGCAAATACAAACGCACAATATGTCTTAGATGCTTATGCTACAACAAAGTATGTAAGCTCGTACATTACCAAGAAAGATAGAACTATGACAATTGATTTTAAAAAGATCAAAGAACAATGTTTCATTAATAATGACATGAAAATAGAAACAATACGTAAACTTGGAAATACATTGCTTAACATGCAACAAATGTCTAGTAGACAAGCAGTCCATATCGTGCTTTCATTGCCTTTGCATTCATCTTCAAGGAAGACAATATTTATCAATACTTCTCCAGATGACAAAAAGATAGTTGTACTAAAAAGGCCATCGCTACTAGAAAAAGAACCCAATGACTCTGATGACATTATTTCCCCATCAGTTTTAGAAAAATACATTGCACGACCTGTTGAACTTGAAAGCATCTCCTTGGCTGAATATGCATCTTACTATTCTTGTATTCATACAACTACAAGAAAAAGAAATAGACCATGTATCATACGATTCCTTCATTACAACAAAGAAAAAGACCCTAAAAATTTTGCTAGGGAAAAAATCATGCTCTTTGTACTGCATATACACAATTACAACTTGCTAAAACGCAGTTTTGAAACATGGTTTAAAGCACTCGTAGCTTACAAAACACATATAGACATTGTTGAGAAAAATTTCATGGGTAGAGCAACAACAAAGTGGGGTGACATTGACACTGCAACTGAAACTATTGCATTGCATCTTGATGAGATATCTGACCTTGCTATGGAAAAGGAAAAAACAATGTTTGCATTTGCTTTTGAACAGTATGACATTCAACATGATCTTCTTCGCAAAAAATTAACCCATGTAGCACAACTCGATAACATATGCAACTTGACAAAAAAACCATTTCTTCTAGACATGGACAAGTACCATGCAATTAGAAGAAACTTAAATAATGAACAACAATCAATAGTAAAAGAAGTTGTTACAAGAAAAAGAATAATCCATCAACTCCAATCCACTTGTTCTTGACAGGGGGGGCAGGCACAGGTAAAACTCACACTGCAAAAATAGCTTATGATGCATTGCTACATTTCTATGACAAAGAAATTGGTAATGACCCTTTGAAAGAAAAAGGTCTTAAAGCTACATTTACTGGGAAGGCAGCATACAATGTAGGCGGTGTTACAGTTCATTTTGCACTAATATTACCATTAAATTCATCAAACATGCTCCCGCCAAATTCAAACACACTAGATGCTTTGACAAAAGATTTTGAACAACTCCGAGTGTTACTCATTGATGAAGTTTCTTTGATAGGATCCCACATGCTATACAACATAGACAAAAGACTACGTGAAATTATGCATACACCAACGACGCCATTTGGAAACCTTGATGTCATATTTTGTGGTGACCTTTGTCAAGCGCAACCTGTTCGTGATTCTTGGATTTTTGAACAACCAAGATTTCAACAACAACCATTTTCCTATAACTTTTGGCCTGACATGATAAAGTGTTATGAGCTAAAAAAAGTGGTAAGACAAAAAAACCAAACATTCATATCAATCTTGAACAGGATTAGAACATGCTCTCAAACAATAGATGATATTGATTACTTGAACCAGCATTGCTATAGGCAACCACCAATAGATGCAACATTTCCTTATCTTTTCCACTGTAACAAAGATGCTCAAGAACATAATTCAAAAATGTTATCACTTGTCGAAACATAAACATTTACACTTCTCTTGCATGTTACTAAAATTGATTCGATCGAATGAAACATCAACACTCAAAATTCATTGCAACTTTCTTCTACAATATTGCTAAAAACAAACATGCTTGTTGAACTAGTCAGAGGAAATTATTCCATTGAAGATGGCTTGGTAAATGGCGTGGAGGGTGTTTTCAAATATTATACACAAATACCTACTGATATTGTCTGGATTGAATTCTCAGATGAAAAAGTCGGTGTGCTAGCACGGGCTAGCATGCAACATCTTTACACACCCACTATCATGTCTAGGTGGACACCTATCAAAAGAATCACATTACATATAGCACTTGACAACAAGAGGAATATCCTGCGAACACAGTTTCCAATTCAACTAGCATGTGCACGAAGAATCCATAGAGCACAAGGGTTGACAATGGATAGATTGGCATTTGATCCAAAAGGAATTAGAAGACATGGCCTCATTTACACTGCACTTTCTCGTGTGAAAGATATCACCTGTCTCTATATTTTAAACAAATTAGAGGAAAAAAATTTCACGACCTCTACAAAAGTCGCCACTGAAATAAACAGATTAAAAAACCATGCAGCTTGGCAGCTTGAATATGGACTGAATTCAATGCCGACTACTAGGGATCTACTTATTTCTTCATTAAACACACGTAGTCTGCTCTTGCACATTGATGATGTTGCAAATGACCATGAACTAATGCAAGCATACATACTATTCTTGCAAGAAACACACATGCATAAACATGCCAAAATAACAATTCTTTTAGAAAAATTCAATAGTGTATTGGCATCTTCGGTGCATGGAATCCTTACATTGATAAACAAAGACATTGATTTGATTGATACAAAAATATATTCGAAAAAAAACATTGAGGCAATTTTCGTTGGACTCAAGTTTGCTAATAACATTCTAAACCTTGTTAACATTTATAATAAACCATGTGGCATGGTTGAGTCTGTCCTTTGTATTTTGGATTGCATTTTGTCAGAAAAGAGAACCAACGCACAAGTTGTAGTGACTGGTGACTTCAACATTGACATGTTGAAGGAAACACCATAAAAAAAGAAATTGCAATCATTTATGCAAATGAAAGGTCTAAAATTGAAAACAACTAAACCAACGACTAGTGCTGGTTCAATGCTCGACCACTTTTGGACAAACCTGGATGATGATGTTCTTGCATTTAGTGTTTTAGATGCTTATTGGACAGACCACTATATGACCTTCCTGTCAATCTCTGCCAAAAATAGCTCATTCATTTCATTTTTACGACACTTTAATGTTAAATGCTAATGCCTTTCCATATACTTGTTGTATTTGCTGTTGCGATAGCCCTAACCATATTGATATGAATACTAGACTATTTCTAGTTCCCTTCATTACAACCCTCAACATTATAAGTACTAATAGCAAAGATAATAAACTATTTGATTATTACAAACACAATTGGAAAAAAAGAGTTATCAAGATATTTGGACATGCGTTGCTGTAGATGTTATCAGTGGCATACAAATCCCAATATTGGAACAACCCTCTCGCCCTTAAACAAAGTGACTGTATTTGACTTCTTTCAGATGAGTTGGAAATGCTACTAAGTGTTGAGTTGGAAATGCTACCAAGTGTTTGTTTGG
Source organism: Pseudotsuga menziesii (assembly GCA_001517045.1). NCBI lineage: Eukaryota > Viridiplantae > Streptophyta > Pinopsida > Pinales > Pinaceae > Pseudotsuga > Pseudotsuga menziesii. Next base: position 249,724 of record LPNX010155488.1, read on the forward strand.
CTTAGGTTTTGCCTCAGATGATTGAGGCGACTCCTCTTAGTGTTAAACAATATCTAAGTGTGAACCAACATTTGGTTGTAATTTGCTCCCCTGACGTTCAACTTTAACTTTGGTAAAATTGCTTGGATTGTTTCCCTCTTACTATTGTATGGGACTATACCCTCAATCCTCCAAGTGATTATTTATCACATATTTAACATCTAAAAAACAACAATTATTCCAAGGCATTTGTAGACTCTTTCTTTTGCAAAGTTTGTGCACTTCAGGTTGTAGTGATCTGCTTGTTTGATACTGATGGAGAGATAAATTTAGGTAAGTTTTTAGCATCTGCAACATTGATGCAACATTAATGTCACAACTATCGGTTTAAATTCTATTTAAGTTTCTCAGATTATTATAATTTTCCTATTGATGTCAAATTCTAGTTTTTTTTCGTTGTTGAAAAAAATGTTATTCTTCTTGCTTAGTTATATACACTTTGTTTTTCCCATGGTTGACATCTAAAAAACAACAATCATGATTGCTATAAAGAGACTTGTTAGGAAAAGTATTCACTTCCTATCTCCATTTTGTGGTAATGCAGAATATGCCTAGCCTATTGAGAAAGTCTTAGTACCAAATTCGTTTATTGAAGCCTTAATTGTAAATGGGAATTTGTTGAGGCCAGTATCTCTTCTTTAGCCAACATTCTTGTTACTACATATACTTTGGTCTATGCATATGTCATAAATCCTACCAAAGAATTGTATACATTTTTTTACCCTTTTTTTTATATGCTATCGGCCTGTTGCTATTTTTTCTCGTCTCTTTTACTTTGTTTCTTTTATTTACACTATTTAACAATACTAGCTGCATCTTATTTTTCTGCCACTTTGTACATGTGCAGCTTTCGAAACGTGAGTCTAAAATTGCAATTGAAAACTACAAACAAAACAGCTTCTGCATGTTGCAAAATACACTGGAAATGGCATTAGAAGCAAATAACCCAATAATAGAAAAAAGTTCCTTGCCTCTCCATGACACAATAGAAACAATGTCAAAACCAAACAAGCTGACAATGGAGACAACCTCAACTGCTGAAATTCCAAAAAAGTATACACGTATTTTAGTTCTAATTGCTTTTTGCACCATTTTGAACACATGAAACTTCTTCACCTTCTTTTAGAATTTTCTATTAAAAAAAACAACAGAATAGAACTTTTGCATTGACAAATACTTTCTCAAACTTGATCTAAATTTCAAGATAGTTGCTATTGATTCCTACTAATTGTTTTTTTCCCATTTCTTTATCTATGCCAATGGTAGACTAAGACAAACCCCTGCAGAACCAACTATTATTATCAAGCTATGTACAACAACAACAAAGACTATTTTTGAAGGAGACATCTTGGCCGTATATGACCCCGTACAGAACAAAATCCAAACCTCCCCTGCAAAGGCGCAAAAACTGCATGCAGACTTTGTTGATAGAGATGGTTTAATGACAATTACAGCTGGGATAAATGACAACTTGATCAAGTGCTTTGGTACCTATTTCTCAACCAACAAAAGTCTAAGAATCACTCGATTTGGACTCAAGAAAAAAGGGCAATATGACAAAGGTGATGCTAAGTACTCAATAGTCATATTCCCACATACAATAGTTGAGACAATTGATTAGGTCTGTAAAGTCAGGAAACTAGCTCCAGATTCGACAATTGCTGATTTCCTGTCATCAAACGAGTCCTACTCTGTTGGCTCCGTTGCAGCTATTGTCGTTGCATGTGAATACAACAACATACAATTTGATTTTTATATCAAAGATGGTGAAACAACTAATGATCATGCCATTGTAAATATCCCACGTGCATAGATAATGCCTTTTGAATTTTTTTTTATATTTAAAATCAAACAAACTTTTCATTGTTTCATATAAACAAGTAAAAGGAAAAAAAAGCACACAAATACCTTCAATAGTTTCCATTACAACATATGCTCACTATCTGTTGTCTTTTTCTATTGCAACTTCAGGTCAGCGAAGGATACAAAGATTTGTTTTTGAAAATTCAAGAACATCTTGCATGCGACAATCCTCCACTCTACTTATTTAAGAACATTGTCCAGAATGAAACTAAAGGAAGCCACATGTTCCAGAGTTGTGCAACCACCTTCATTGATCCTCTTAATGATGACTATGCGATTCAGAGTTTGGTGCCAATCATTGACTCGAAGACACAGGTTTGTTGCAAAATTGATCCTTTCTCATGGCATCAACAGTAAAAAAAACACATTTTACTTTGCTGCAAAGTAGATCCATTGCTTAGCACCCTTTTCTTTTTTCTTAAAGGAAATCTCTCCTAGGATTGACTTATTTGGTGATATCCATTGTCCCTCCCCACAATAGGACCCCAACTTCACACTTATAGGAGAATGGACTTTCAATACCAATCAATTTTGCAAGAAAACAAGACCCACAATCAAATGTACAAATAGTTTCACCTACAGCTGAAACCAAACCCGTGAACTTTCAGCTGTAAGTTCTTCCTTCTATTGCTGCTTCCATATTTGTCTGTTTTCTGAAAAATTCATTTGAAGGTCCAACTACATAGACTAACATCCAGAAATTAAACTTGTTTTTCTAGGATCATGCCCAGCTTGAATTGTAATAATATATCTACCCTTTCTGTAATCATTGATAAATTCGATGACCAACAAAATAAATATAAATTAAAAGAAAAACACAATTTGTATAAGAAAAAAACTAAAAGAATGAAACAAACGTTGTTCTAACCCTTCATAGCCATCCTCTATTGATCTCAATCTACCATATGATGCTTGTATGTATGGTCAGAAAGGTATCCACATCATAAACATGTGAAATTTGTGCCTTAGGATTTCCTTTTACAACAGGTCCATGAGACATTAAAATCAAGATTTTGTCTCAAACTTGTTGTTTAGAGGGTAGAGTACTTGACAAATGCCCTATCTGTTGTCAAAATGTTTTAGATCCCAGGCTTGGTCCTTGGTGTATGACCAATTTTATGCTTACTAGAATCATTTTTTTTGTGACCAGACTTCACCATCGAAATACCTACAAATTGTTGTTGTGTGTGTCACTAATGTTCATTGCCCATAGCATTATCACAAGAATCTCCCTTTTATTAACCCAAAGTTTGTTTTTGGTTAAGTGAGTGTACCCAGGGATTGTAACTAGCATTGAAGTACTCTTGTTTGATATTTACTTTCTTTGGTTGCTTAGTGAATTTAGTTTGACATAAGTGAATTATTAGCTGCTATATTATAGATGGGTTTCACTCTAGAAATGTATGATGTTCTATCGTTATGGAGGAGTATTTTTTCATGTTTTTGAAGGCATTGGATTCATAAGTTACATATTCAAAGCTAGTTGATTGGTGTTATAGAAAACAATTTTATGGTAAATACATATATTTTGGAATTACTCCAAAAGTGATTTCACCTTGATAGGAGAGCACTGGGTCTCTTAGCCCTTTGGTGGCACTTTACATACATATGGGTGGCTTAGTTTGGGTGGATGCATGACCTTGGTCATAGTGATAACACAGAGCACTTACCTAGGAGGTTGATACCCTAATAAATATGATGTCTCGTGCATTGTGTAATCAAGAGAAATTCAATGAATAAATGAGAAACACAATATGTAATCAAGAGGAAAAAAAGAAAAAAAACAAACCTGAAAGTCTAAACATTGTTCCCATTCTGGAGTCAATGGAGACTCGACATGAAGCTCAATATCAATTCCTGAACAAATGTTAAATAAGAATCAAATTTAAAATTAAAATTATAGGCTATAGAGGGACTTTAGACGGACTTTGATTTTCCTATTCACTATAGCCAATTCTAACCCATAATCAAGTCCATCTCTTCCAATAATTTTGCATTCGCTGAGCTTTTCTATTTGCATCAATATATTTCCCACCCTCCCTTTGACTCAACTTTCACCACAGTCCATCAAATTCTCCCATGCACCGAGCTCAACAAATATTCAACATTATTTTAAATGTATGGACTTTATGATTTCAACACTGACTATAAAAAGTTATTTTCAGTTCTTTCTATAAGATAGTTCAAGAGTGTAAAATGTTTCAAATACCCATTAATATAGCAATAGTATAAATGCTAGACTAAATCTTTGACGTTTTCAACTTCATCAGCATATTTAAAATTGCCTGAATTCCAACTCCATTTTCTCTTGTTAGATACGCCTTCAAACATCTTCTTAAATCCTACAACCCTCTAGTATTAAAGCTTGAAAAAAAATAGGGTTTCAAGGGGTTGAATAGGGTTTAAAGGAAAACAACCATAGGCTAAGGAGAGCGAATCTAAATCGATGTAAGCTACAAATTCATCTGAGAATTATGAAAGACTCTCATATTATACAAAGAAACACTGCTGAAAGAGTTTCGAGGAGTTGAAGGAAAACATCCATAGGCTGGTGAGAGCAAATCTACATCGATCTAAGCTACAAATTCATCTGAGAATTCTGAAAAACTCTCATAATATACAGAGAAACGTTGCTGAAAATTTGAGGTGTATATTAACTCTGGGAGAGACATTTGTACTGAATGTCCCCTAATTTTTTTTATTTACACTATAATGTTGGATTTGTTCAAACCTCCTATAAATTATCTTTTGTTAGTTATCGGCGATACACCATCTTTTAAAGCTCCGTTAAGTGCACTGAAAAATAAGTGTCTATGGATTTTCTTTTTTAATATTTCATTTTAATCAATAATTTCTTTCATCTTATCTTTGTTTCTTTTCCTTGTCTCTTTGTGCTTTGGATTTTACATTTAAAACAATTGTCTTCTTTTCATTGATTTCATTTCTATCTTTCTACTAGTCATTGGTTGTGACCTTGCATCATTGTATCTCAAAAAAAAAAACACTTTCAAAGTGCACTCTTTCAGTTTTTTTTGTTTCACAATTTTTTTTGGCTATCATTGCCCTTTCCTCATTGGTCACTACTTAAAATTGATTTAAAAGCATGTATTGTACATGATTTCCCTTTAATAATTTGTGGTGCCTTATCTGTTGTCATCTCTTGTGTGGCTTTGGCAGATACATGGAATACTCTAAGCAAGGAACACATTTGCACCGCTGTATCGATGCATTTGCGCTGAATGTAAACAACCACTGATTCAGAGCTGTGTGGTATGCACATTCTGCAAACATGAAACAACAACTATATATGAACATAACTTGGAATGCAATTTAGACACAAATGATGGATTGATAGAATGCACACTGTGCAACCCGCACTTAAAAGAATATTGTCCAGAAGTAGCAAATATTTCATTTCAAGAATATTCAAAAAACATATCATCAACAGTTTTCAATTTGTGAAGGTTCCCAGCAAGGGCTTTTTACATTGGCCCTGAACAACATAATCATCAATTTGAAAAAAAATTAATTGCGAGGTACACAAATCCATATTCTTTTTTGGTCTGTTCAAGTTTCTTGTTAAATGATTCCGACATCCGAAAATTGTGCATTCAAATTTGTATTCCGTTGAATCCCCTAAAAACACAAACAACTTGTTGTTTCTTTGTTTAAAACAATTTTCTATTCATTTCTTACTTAAAACAATTGCCACATAGTTTAGCTACACATTTGCCTTTAACTGTATATTTGCAAAGTTTACCAGTTCGATGATAGAATACCATGAGTAAAATAGAATACCTTGTTGTATTTCACGTGGTGGCAATGTCTCAGGTTAATCTTTTGGAGTTTTCTGCTAATAGAAATGATACCAGCGGCTGCTTCATTATATGAAGCAAGCATAGAAATTGTTGTAAGGTCATTTCCATATACTAAAACTACTTGTTGTGCACTTAAAAGTAAGGTGCAATTTTATAGCTAAGTATTGAAATGATTGTAACATTCATCTTATTTGTCTACCCAACACATATCAATTGATTATATTATTTTATATATTTGTGTGCTTTACCCATTTAAACCTAGTTAAACCCAGCCATATTCGAAATTTTAGATGCTCATTTCTGTAGACAATGATGCCATTATGTTGTAACATATAATTGGGAGCTTCGTTTAAAGTTATTGTACTTGAACAAATAGATCTACAAAAGTATAATTATTTCCTCAAAAATACAAAATTTTGTTTCATTATTCAAATTAGTCACAAGCTTCAGGCACCAATTTGATCCAAAGTGTCGAGAATAAAGCCCACCTAGAAAGCCCATGGTCCTCTACTGAATTGGAATCGTCAAAATGAAAATGCATTGTTGTTTAGCAACAAAAAAAACTACAAATTCCTGTATTTAGCTCTAAAACTACAAACTTGAGTCTATTGGTTATAATCATTCAATGTAGATAATAGATCGGTATTATTTGTCCAGTTACAAACTTGAGTCTATTGGTTATAATCGTTCAATGTAAATAATAGATCGGTATTATTTGTCCAGGAAAACTAGAGGTTCAACATAAAAGTAGATATGTGGTCATGAGAGCATACAATGAAAGTCCACAAATATATTAGATTTCGAAAAATAAAAATAAAATCTGCTATGTGATGGTTATTAAGCGATAAAATAACTGTTAACATTGTGTGTGAATGAGAATCTAATATATATATATATATATATATATATATATGAAACTAGGTTAGGGAAATGTCACACCTTATGGTTAGGGAAATGTCACACCTTATGTTTTTAAAATGAAGAGTTTCTTTATTATATATATGTATGTTGAATGCGTTGTGCTATTTGCAGCGAATCGAGATCGATCCAACACAGTGGATATGTCAGCAACCCATTTTAACTTTGCCTTTAACTTTTCCTCGGAGTGCACTCGATAGACAAATGTTCATTCTAAAAATCATAAATGCATCATTATGTTAGGTTGCAATAAACATTATAAAGCATATATATATTTTTATTGACTGAATAAGTAAAAAAATATCTGACAGATTCTTTATTTAGCTTTGAAGAAGCAACTATTTATCGTCTCTATCGTAAAAAGTAACTATTCATATTAAAAAGTTAACAATGAAACATGTAAATCTAACATTTGAATTAATATTTTTTTGGCTTACCCAAATTTTGTCCACTTGAAATGCAATAATTTAACTTTTTTTTTCATGATAATTTTCTTTCCTGATGATGTTTGAAGTTCTAACTACGGAGAACATGCTAAATCTTGGTAATTATTTTTTCCATTTGACGGCTACCAAAGATCACATGTAGGAAACATAAAAGATAAAAAGGAACACCCTAAATCTTGGTAATTATTTTTTCCATTTGATGACTACCAAAGATCACATGTAGGAAACATAAAAGATAAGAAGTTAGAGTGCTCAAATTCCCTCAAGGTTTTATAGCCTCCATTCAATAAGCTTGAAAAATAGAGAATATATGGAATAGTGGGATAGGTGAGTCCAATAATGCAATAGGAAACTGAAAAAGAAGAGAAAAACAGAATAAAAAAATAGAGAATATATGGAATAGTGGGATAGGTGAATCCAATAATGCAATAGGAAACTAAAAAAGAAGAGAAAAATAGAATAATTTTTTTTGTTTGATGAAGTTTTAAGTGTTTTTTAATCATAATAATAGGTTAGTCTTCTTTAATTTGATTTTATTTATTATTTTTGTGTGGAGCATATTTTCTTCAAAGAATATGTTAGTCTTTAGATTTGAAATGTAAATCCTAATTCCTACTTCTTAAATGGGATATATATGGATCAAAGGCTATGGAAATGGTTATGCCACACAATTTTCTTGCTTCTTTGCTTGCACTCTTTCCTAGAATTGTGAATGTTGTGTCAGTTTTTAGCACCTTACCACTGTTTCTAAAACTGTTAGAGGAGAACCTAATACCCCAAAAAATAGTCCTTTACAAAACTCATTTCCTCGGAACATCAAATTAAATCTCTCATATATAATGGCTAGTTAAACCATTTCTTATTGGAAAAAAACAAAACACCTTAAAATATTAAATACCATTGATTTTAGATAAGTTGAATATAATTCACGTTTTTGCTATACCAAAATATCTACACATTGTTTTTGCAACTATTAAAAGAGAACTATTCAAATATTGCCTATATAAGTGTTTTTGTAATTAGGCTTCCACTATTGTGATTTTGCTTCTTGTTCTTATTACAAAGGGCATGCAATGTGCAGGAATAGGTGGTTTCAATAACTCCAACAATGAATCGGATTACCATCAAGCAAAAACTTGTTACAAGGAATTTTGTTATAGGGCATTTTGCAAAAGCATAGCTGCAACTTGATCCTTTGCATCACAACACTATCTTAAAGTTGTCTTTTTTTGTCTTTTATTTGGACAAGAAAATTGTCTTAATCTTGTCTTTTATTTTGACAAATGACTTCAGACAATGTGCAATCTTTAATTAGCTCATGCTTGTTTTTGAAAGTTTTTCTACTTAAAATTTATACAGTTACATGTTATGTACTAAGCAAATGTTTTTTCATGAAACCTCCTACAATAAACAAATCTTGCACATTGTGTTGTTCTTTCATAGAGGACATCGTGGAACATTTTCAACCAAAGAAATTAAATAGTGCTTTCAATATTATATGTCTATCAAAATTTTATTACTGGAATGCTAGGGATTTTAATGCACAATTTAAAGGTAGTTTTAAAATAATTATTGAAATAGCTAAAAAGATAAGAATATATTGGGTATCTTGAATTGTTCATTATATCTATTTTAATATGTAAAGTATTTTGCAGTTACATAAATTTAATGCAAGAAATTTATATAAATTTAATAGAATTCTTTCCTATATCTAAAACTATATGTATAATTGACAAATGGAATGAAAGTTTAAACTTCAATTATTGTGCATTGAATGACCAAGGCAACTTCTTTGGTAGAATCTTTTTTCTACACGTCTACATTTTGTGAAAATTTATTGGCTGCTTTTAACTAGCAGATTGATTTTATGATCTTTAATAACAAATTTCCCTGGTTTACTTTTACCAAAGCCAAACAAATAAATTATATATATATATATAATTTATTTATTTTAAAACTTTTTATAAGGTTTAAAAATAATATTTTATGTTTATTTTTATTAAAAAGGTTTGCTTGGATTAAAATATCATGTGGACCTTTATAAAGAGTATGGGTCTTTACTCAGTGAAACTATGTCATAAGGCCTTCTTTTATGGGATATTAAAGAAATATATGACTTGTATTGATATTTTGATGTCAAATAAGAGCGAGTTTGGTGTGCCACATTGTGCTTATATGGACATTCCCATCTTGGATGGTATAGTCTATGACACCCATAGCTGCAAGTTTTGATGGAGTATGGATTATGTATGACAAACTTGTGTGTGGAATTATATGCTATAGACTTGATTCGGGTCATATGACCAATATGAGAATATATGTGTAGTAGTTTAGTAGATTACATATCTTAGACAAAATTTTGATTATGCACAAGTTATGTGGATGTTCATTTTGTACAAATGACCGATGGCTTGGTGCATAGCTTGGTCAACCATTGATGATTGTGATATAGGGAATCGTGGATTATCTTTGTTGTGTGGAACATATAGTTGATCATGGCTTTATTAATTATACAAGTATGGTTGATCATACTTAGCTTGTAATGAGCGAGATTTTGTAGAAATGTGTCTAGAACTCACACATACATCTTGTAAAATGTAATTATGTTGAATTCATTATGAATCAAATTTGATTATTTTGTTTTTTTTAAATATTAACCTAATCTTGTAAAACTTACCATTCCAGTTTTGAAATTGATCATGAATTCTCAATCCAATACCAATGGTGATAGCAATATTCACTTAGCTATTTTAAAATTGGTTATGAATTCATTTATTAACTATGAAGTGTTAAAAACATGCATATTTTGAATCCAAGGGCTACATTAGTTTGGGTCAAATTAGGAATCACGATGGCACGCATATTTTGTCATGTCTTACTTGTTTGTTGACGCAACACCATTTTTTGTAGTATTTCATGTTAATCAAATTGTTGCGTCTTTTTTTGCAGTATTTCAAGTCATTAATCTCATTCCTTTGTAATTTTTACTAGTACCTTACCACCATCATGTAGATTTAGCCTCTTTTCCTTTGTTTTCTAGATGTAGGATGGTAGTAATCATCAATCAAAATATTGGTTGACAAACCCAAGGAACTCATTAGGACTTGATCTTGAGATCTCCATAATTTCATGGCAAACCCAGGGAACTCATTATGACTTGATCTCAAGATCTCCATAATTTCATAGCAATGAGAAATATAAATATATGTTGATAATCTATAGAGCTGGTATGAAGTCACTTCTTTGCAACAAACCCTGTAAATAAATATAAATATAGAATGTTTTTCTTGAAGTTTAATTGTCTAAAGAATACAAGTCTTAGAATTATCGATCAATTGTTCTTAACTCTAACCAAATTGCTACAACTTTCTACAAGAAAGCAGGTCACAATGTCGGGGACATTGCCACCACGTGGCTCTTGTTATTTAAAGGGCCTAGGCATTCTCTTGGAAATTGACTAACACCCTCATGTAAATACAAAAGTGGAGTTGATAAAGATCTAAATAATAATTGACTTATTTATTATTTAAAGGGTGGAGCCATTATCTTGGAAATTGACTACCACCCTCATGTAAATACAAAAGTGGAGTTGATGAAGATGGACTTCAACATGCACATCTCACAAGTTAATCAGTTTTTATTTTAACCACGAGGTTATTCCTATATATACTTAGTTATTCCTTTGGAGTCTATATATACTTAGTTATTCCTTTGGAGTCTATTTGATATAACTCTGAACAATATTATAAAACATTTCTTTTAACAATTGAGTTGTTAGAATATTATCCAAAACCTTGGCTAATTTGTAAACTAAATTGTTCCAAGAGAGGAAGGCAACAAAATCAATATTGAAACCAGACCTTTGGCATGCAAATTAATGGTTACATCCATTACTACCTAGGTAAAGTTCAGCATTCTTTTCAAAGCTCATATCTTTCATATCTTACTACCTAGGTAAAGTTCAGCATTCTTTTCAAAGCTCATATCTTTCATATCTTGTGTTCACAATTAGAACTAAGAAGGAATTCATCTATATATCTATTCATTTTTATGTGCACCATTAGATATTGTAATGATTTCTTCTATATATCTATTTATATATTAATTTTTTTAAGTGGTGTATAATTCTTTAGATTGATAATTAATAAATTTATATGTAAATTTTAAATCAAATAAGATTTTGTGATATGCAAATATGAAGACCCAGGAAATCTAAGCTAGTGTTTTTTCTCTTAATGTTTCTATAAGGTGTCTTTGTTGCTCAAACATGAAAAACATTGTATAGCATGGGCTTCCCCTAATACTGCTAAGGGATTGTTTCAAAAAGGGAATTTCACTAGTGGAGCATCTATAGGAGAAAGGGAGAGAAGAATGAGTAATTAGTGTTTCTCACTTCTTTATAGTAATTCACAAATTGACAATAACATGCAGGAGAGGGGGAGCGGGAGAGAAGAATGAGTAATTGGTGTTTCTCACTTCTTAATAGTAACTCACAAATTGACAATAACATGCAGGCATATTTCAAGGAGTTGTCATTAAAAAATTCATGTTGCATAAGATCTCAAATGCATAGTCCAATCACGCAACTTCAAGTCAAAAGAGCTCTATATCTTATTGGGTCTAACCTTCTGGGCTTAGTCAAGAGATGAACTCCATTAGGGCCTCGATTTCTGGATGGCTTAAAAAAGTTATACATGAGATGAGAAAAAACCAACACAAAACTCATCTTCTTTAAAGAGTTTGTGCAAAATGACCCTTGATCATACATGGAGCGCTAATGATGGTCCTAAACATCAATATCACAATTTTTTTTTTCAATGATTAGGTATCTTTGTAAAGGTCAATAAATCTATCACACGACTTCTCTTAAACAATGGTTTGTAGTGGGAGTAAATATGAACAAACCAGAATTACCTCCATAGTCATTTTGCTTCAAACTGCTCTACATCTTTTTGAGCTGTTGTTCTTGCAAATCCATGTGAACCTTTATGAAAACGTTTACACCTTACTTTAAGTTGAGGCTGGTTACCAAGCACATGCACTCATCATTGGGGCTCAAGCTATGTTACCAGAAACGAGAAACGGGAAACGAAACGAGAAACGAGAACGCTACGAGAAACGAAGTTTCCAGGTTTCGCAAATATAAGAAACGAGGAGAGAGAAAAACAAAAAATTAATTAATTAAAATATATAAATTGAATATTGTGACAATTTACAGATTTTAGATTTTAAGAATGACTGGACTAGTTAATTTTAGTTTCAATGCAGCAAAGTTTAGCTTAGATGTAGCCAGAGACTAACAAACTCCAGGTTCAGACTCCATAATATATAAATTTCTGGAAAGTTTGCTAGCTTCATAATATTCAATAACGAAAGCATTAAAGGAAACATAAAATGAACTTAAAAGCAATGCATCATATACTTGGAAAAAACAATTCACAAGCATTTCAATATATGTTGGAATTGCCTTGGACTTCAGATGTTGCAATACCTACTATCCTATCTAATACTACTTCACTGTCGTTCGGTAAGAATCTATCCCACTTCCCACTTTCAGCTTCCAGCCCAACAACAGCTAGCGAGGGCCTGATGGCAGCATGAGAGGTCAGGTTTGCAACTGCCCAACCTAGCAAGGATCCAGGGACAGGCACCATCGATGGCTAGACTACACATTTTTTATTACAACAATGGGTCTGTGATGCAATTAAAAATTAAACCCGAAAAGGAACCAGTTTTCAAAGAAACGGAAATCCGTTTCAGTATAAACCGCTCGCAAAAACATTGCGTTTCTAAAGAAACGGTTTTTTGGTTGCAGAAACGAAAATGGCTGTAGAAAACGGCGGTTTCCGTCTCGTCCTCGTTTCTATAGCGTTTTATGTGAGAAACGTGAACTATTGTCACGTTTCTGGTAACATAGGGCTCAAGTGCTCCAGATGTTGGATCTTAGGAAGCATGATATATGAAGGGATCTAAAATCCCTTGATTTTTTGGAGACCGGGGAGCAATACAAGCTTGCAAGGCAGCATATTTCCATAATCCTTACCACCATCAATTTCAGATGATCAGATTTTGATAATCCATATGGAGACTTGCTCGAGACACAATCTTGTCAAAATTATGGGGGTCGAAACTTCTTTGGATGCTACTTACCCTATAATTCTTTCTGTATTGTGTTTGTGAAAAGTTGTAGTTCTGGAACCTGTACACAAGAACATCCATGTTAATATTCTGGAATTACTCTGCTTTTATAAAGAACTCAAATAATATATTCTGTTTTTTCTTTATCTAACAATAAATGTAATAATATCATTCAAATAAGCACACTCATTGATGGCCATAAGGTTATATGATGATAGTAACAAAATATAACAATCACATCAAGTGAGCTTCTATATTTAAAATGTTTAAAGATGATACTCTTCTCGAGGCATCATCTTTGGAAAGTTTCTTAAATTTTTAATCATCACTTTATGGAGAGGCAGGCACACTAGAGCAGCAATAAACTTCACATTATTAACTCTTAGAAGTTAATCTGGGAAGCATTAATCAATGATAGCTTCAGTTATTTGATGCTATAAGACCAGAATCACCAGCCCAAAAAGTATGGTGAAACAATCCATAAAACCATGAAGAAAATGGCTCACCAAGATCCTATATCTTGAAGGCCACTAAATGTAGTCATATAGAGAAGCAAGCAGCACACCGCAGAGCTCATTCAATTAGATATGAGAAACTTGAGTAATAGCATTGTTTCATGTTATGATCCATTCAGTCTAGGAAAACAAAATACACGATAAAACACTGTACTTCATAGGAGAGAACTCAGAAAACCAATCCCTAGGAACATTCTAAAAAATTGAAATGCAAGCTTCAAAGTTTTTAAACTTCTTGTTAGAAACACCTTTGTTTATAGATTGCTTCAGTTAGTCTCAGCAATAATGCCAAGAAGAAGCCACTGCCTGACCTGGAAATGATGGAAACAGTTATATCCCCGTCAACAATCTCTTAAGCAACAATCTTCAAGAGCAACTTGGTGACAGAAGAGCAGTTACTCTGCAATCAAAATTTCTTGATAATTTATTAATTTGGATTGGTGCTGCAAATGATGCTTTCATAAGTGCAAATATAACGGCAACTTCTCGCTTAAAGAAAGCTTTCTTTCTATTCTTTCTCTATATCATGCAGCACAAAGTTCTATCAGGCACATACTCTGCCTTCATCTGCCCAGAGCCCAGAGAATGTGTTCATGTTTGCATAAATTTCCTTCATTTCTGAGATTGATTTGTCTCCAGTGAGGAATGCAAACACCTTATTATTGACCTCAATCCAGCTGCATCCAGGTATCTTCTTTATCCCTCTGGTTTTCATTCTTTTTCTTACATTTTGTACATCATCCCACATGCCAGCTTCTGCATAGATATTTGACAATTGTACATAATGCGCAGAGGTTTTAGGATCCAATTCAAAAAGATGCTCTGCCACACGTTCTCCTATCTCTATATGATTATGGATTCTGCAGGCACCAAGCAAGGATGCCCACACATCAACATCAGGTCTTATTGGCATCTTGTTGATAAAGTTTTCTGCCTCATTAAGATGCCCAGCACGGCCAAGAAGATCAACCATGCAGCTATAGTGTTTCAATGAAGGAATGATCTGATAGTCTTTACTCATATTATGAAAGTATTTCCAGCCATCATCCACTAGGCCTGCATGACAGCATGCAGACAGAACACCTATGAAGGTGACCGAGTTTGGTTTTGAATCAGAATGCAGCATTTGTTCGAAGATTTGGAGAGCCTCCTTGCCATAGCCATGCATGGCATATCCTACAATCATCGCAGTCCAGGAAATTACATTTGGGAAAGGGGTTTCATCAAACACCTTACGTGCATCTTGTATGCTTCCACATTTGGCATACATGTCTACAAGGGCATTCCTCACACATTTATTAAATTGAGCTCCGTACCTAACTACATCTTCATGGACCTCCTTGCCATGTTGTAAGGATGCCAAATCAGCACATGCCGGAAGAACACTGGCAACGGTAACAGAATCTGCCTTTACACCTCTCTGTCGCATTTGTCGAAAGAGAATCAGAGCATCATCACTGCAACCATTCTGCACAAATCCTGCTAGCATTGCATTCCACGATACAACGTTTTGCTCAGGCATTTCCCAAAAGAGCTTCAGGGCATATTCAACACACCCACTCTGCACAAACCCTACAATAATTACATTCCACGAGACCAAATTCCTCTCAGGCATTTTCTGAAAGAGCTGCAAGGCCTCATCGCTATGCCTATTCAGTGCATATCCGCCCACAATAGCATTCCAAGAGACCACATTTCGTTCAGGCATTTTGTCAAACACTTGGCGTGCATCCTTCACATACCCACATTTGGCATACATATCTACAAGGGCATTACCCATAAAAGCATTGCACGGAACCCCACTTCTAATTATGTATCCATGGACCTCCTTGCCTTGATCCAGAGCTACCAAGTTGGAACACGCGGACAGAACAGAGGAAAATGTAGCAGAGCTTGGATGCATACCTATTTCTTGCATTTGCTGAAAAAGCTCCAAAGCCTCCTGAAAATACCCATTCTGCGCATAAGCTGCAATCATGGCATTCCACGTTACGACATCTCTTTCGGCCATATTCTGGAAAACTGTGTGGGCTTCACCAATTTCTCCATTCTGTGCATATCCTGCAATCATGGCAGTCGACGAGATTACATTCTGCTTATACATTTCGTCAAAAACTCGGCGGGCATTCGACATAAACCCGCACTTGGCATACATGATCACAAGCTTGGTTTCCAAGAAATTATTCGGCTTACATCCTGATACTATTAGGTGGGCATGGACTAGTTTGCCATCTGCCTCGGCTTTCGTACGAATGCATTCTTCTAACAGAGAAGCAAAGCTGCAGATGTTTGTTCCGATGCCTTGGCGGTGTAAAGTATCCATTCGTTTCTTCAATCGACTTTGCTCAGAAAATGCTGTGAAATCCTCATGGATATCGATTGCCCGAGAGTTGCCGCCATTGCCATGAGGTTCTGCACACAGGCTCGTTTGAGTTTTAGAAGCAATGTTGGCTTTGAGAGACTGAATGCCAAGTTCGGAATCAGCAATGAATAGCTTCTTCTTCTTGGGTTGCTTCCGTAATAGCTGGAGGAGTGCCAGTGCCATTGGCATGCCATAATGTTAGATTAGTGATAAAAACCCCCAAGGCAAACGGCAATCATTATGTGTCCAATGGTGTTAGATTTAATGTAATATACCCTCGGGGTATACACAGCGCTGCCGAGTATTTATCGATTGCCCAAAAAGGAATGGGTCATGAACCAAAACGTTTGTGTACTAAACGCTCGAGATAAGGTACTTAAAAAAAACAACAACTTTATTAAATGCTATGGCCGTAGCACTGCAGGTCATGGAGTAAGCTATCGATACGACGATTTTGCGGTCGTAGCACTGCAGGTCACGGAGTAAGCTACCGATGCGACGATTTTGCTTGGCGGCAATCGTTGCGCTAGCTTTCCGACCACCAGCGACCCCCTCCTCTTTGTTGCCGGCTCCCCGTCGCTTCATCCCCGTTACACCCTCCGCCGTTAGACTCCACCGTTCGTCGTCTCCGTATCTTCGTCATCGTTTCCTCCGTCCCACCCCACGCCATTACCTCGCCACCTACTCCCTCCCGCCACTGCACCATCATTCAAACTCCACCTCCTACACTTGCAATGATCCCCATCTTCGTGAACCCACCCACTGCACCTGCAATGATCCCCCTCTTCGTGAACCCACCCCCTGCACCTGCGATAAAAATTTGTTCAGATCCGATTCCACCCATCCCATCATTTTCTTTGTCGAGGAGATATGGCAACCTCACACATTTTGATAACTTAACGCTATTAAAAAGGCTTACAGGCCCTGTAGCTCCACCGTTCATGTTGATCTTAATTCATGTATCATGGCGATCGTGTATCATAAATTAATGAGAATGGGGCAGACCCAACAGAGTAGTCTGTTAAGTGCATTGTTGTAATTGTTCGCAATTTTATGTGGTCGATGCAAGGAAACCCACACTGAGGGCGACCCATTTTCAATATGTATACAGAGAAATCATCAAGGACTAATTTGCTCAGTATCAGTGGAAGCAGAAAATTGTACCGCATTAACTCAAACCACGGATTTGGCAGGCCAGTTCAACCATGAAGACACTTCTAACACTGAGGTTAAGGATTGGGTGCTCAGATCCAGTAATGTAGGCTGTGTAGATGAGTTTGGAGCTAAAGGAGATGGAGAGAATGATGATACCAAGGTGAATTTGCATTGCCCACATAATTATAAAGCATTATTTGATGTTTGTTTCATGTGAGGGTTTACTATTATTATTGTTGACTAATTGGAATTAGTGGGTGCCTTGTCGTCTTTTGGTTAAGGATCCATATGTGTGTGTGTGAAAGAGGCTTTTGTTTGATGCATTTTAAATTTGTGAGAAAAGAAATGAACTTCGATGCAATGTGCTTCTGAACTTATAGTGCTAGCTGTACTTATGGCCTTGGAAGGTCGGTCATCATGGTTGTGCATCAGTCTGAATGGACATACACTTTGGAAAATTTGATTTTTTTCAGGCAATCACATTCGAATTATGCAACAATCTTATAGTGAGGACCCTGATTGTAGAGAATAGTCAACAAATGCATATAAAATTCAGGAAATGCGTTGGGGTAGAAGCAAACCATCTCAAGGTTCTTGCACCTGCTCATAGTCCTAACACTGATGGCGTTCATGTCAGTGCTTTGAAAGATGTGGTGATTAAGAATACCATTATTGGAAAAGGTATAATCGACAAGGCCATTGACTTCTCTTTCATCAGCCCTCTAAAAGCTTCAAAATTTCATTCTCCTTGTTGATATATAACCAAATAATGGGGCCATCCAACTCCATTGAAACAAGACAACTATCTTGACCAATAGGTCTTGTTCTAGAGTCTTCGATCTTTCAACCGAACCTTGGTTGTATGGTTTCCATAGATGCTTTTTATGACTCACAATAATTTGCCTTAGGTGCTTTAAGATTGTTTAAATTCTAATGCAGGGGATGACTGCATTTCCATGGTAAGCGATTGATTTAACATTTTTGCTGAAAACATCACTTGCGGACCAGGGCATGGGATCAGGTAATCTGAGATTCTAAACTAAATGGATAAAATGATCAGAATCTGGAAATTGGTAGGAAAATCTTGTAATTTACATATGCAATCCTTGATATTAACAGTATTGGAAGCTTGGGCGAGGGTAATGCTAAGGCCCATGTGGCTGGTGTGATGGTACGAGATGCATTTCTCCAGAATACCACAAATGGGCTCAGAATCAAGACTTGGCAGGTATGAGATTAAAAGCCCCAAACGATTTGTGATTCATTCATTCTTTTCTTTAGAGACTGGTAATTCATCATTCTAAACCACCCACAAACAACTGAAAGTCACAAGATGATCGTAGTATCTTAGAAGATAGATGGTGATGATCTGGGGAGCCTTATCATGAAGTGTTTTAGTAAGTAGTCCTTTAAGGACTTTATTACTAAGCATTTCATATGTCTCTGCGTATATTTAATCTCAAAAGTTTTTCACAATGAAGACATTAAGCTTGGGATGCTGAAATCCAAGAAAATTTAAATTGAAGGACTTGTAATTGTTTGGCTACATAGATTTTATATGCATTTTCTAGGCTAAGTGGACATGACATTTCACTAATTTATTTGCAGGGCAGCTCTGGCTTTGCTAAGGGGATCGTATTTCAAAATGTGCACCTGGAGAATGTCAAACATCCTATAATTATTGATCAGTACCACTGTGACTCTAAGACACCATGCGCAAATAAGGTCCCTTCAAGTCTAAGCAGCAAATTTTTATCATGTTGCTCTCATAACATGTAGAACAGAGTGAAAGAGAAGTGAAAGAGGTTTTGTTCAAATCACTGTGCATCTCTGGTGCTTAAGTTTATTGGATGATAGTAGAATTGTTTTAGAAAAGCAGGTGGGTAGAGCATAGGATTGAACTAAAAGAGAGTTTGAAATTACTAATATTGCTTGCGTTGCATCAAGTACAGACATCTGCTGTGAAAGTGATTGAAGTTGCATACTTGAACATCAAAGGCACATCAGCAACCAACGAAGTAATTAGATTTGCTTGCAGTCAAACTGTTCCATGTGAGAACATTGTCTTAGTTGACATTGATCTCACTGTAACTTCGAGACACACTCCAACATCATACTATGAAATGCCTTGGGTTGCACCAAGAGCTCAGTCAACCCTCAGTCGTGTCTTCAAAATTACAACCAAGAGAGGATCTGTGAATTTAGCATACCGGTATGAGTTGATGAGAGGAAAGGGAAACAAGAAAAAAAGTATTATATTAGCCATCTTCAAGAATGACCCATTCTTTAAATGATTAAATATTTTGTGCTTAGAGCAATTTCTACAACCCAGTGTGAGGGAGAAGTGTAATTTCGTGTTCAATGTGGAGCTGACACATTGCACTATAATACAATAATAAAATAAAATATTAAGTAAATAAAATTTTACAATGTCCACCCTAATTTGAACTTCAAAACCAAAAATATGTATAGTAGAGGAAGATAAGATGGATCTATACTGATATAGATGCATATATGTATATACTAAATGAAAGAACAACATAATATAAATATTTGAGTACAAATACATTAAAATGAAAGTTGTTTTTATATGGAATTTTTGTTGAAAACATTCATTGTTAAATATGGCATTGAAAAATACAAAGGGAAGGGTGGTTATATAAGAAAGAAAAAGGAAAGAGACAATTCCCCCCTAAGACTACCCACTGTTATTGGAATTCATTCTTAGCTATCTCAAAGTTACATTATTAATTTGTAACAGTTACGAAATATATTTCTTTTATGGTTTTATAATTACATGAAAATAACTCTTAACTGTTTCAAATAAAACCACTGAAAATGTTGCAATTAACGTGCAACTACTCTTCCAATACCTCCCTTCAGTAAACATTTGCTCTCCTTGAAATTTAACATATAATTGTTGAAAAGGACACCACATGTTTCCCAATGCTTGGGCAAACTTGAATACTTCTCATCCTGGTTCTTGTTTAACATCACTGTGAAGATATATAAGAGCACATTAGGCATTGAAGATATATGATTTTCAAATGAGTTGTATGTGCACACTTACTAAATTGAGAGTAAATAAGAGAATGGGAACACCTTGCAAAGTGTGAATGAATGGTTGCATGAAGGTAACATAGGATGATATATCTGTTTTTTAACTGTAGTAAACATAGACTTGAGTGAGAATGTTAATTCACTATACTTGAATAAGTTGGAACAAAATGTTGTAATAGTAAATAGTAAATAACTAGAATGAAATTAGCAAATCCCAAGTTAGGGTAAAGGTTGCAAGCTATGGTTTTTTCATAGGATTAGTTTTAAAAAATAATTGGAGGTCAAGAAGAGTTGGGGATGTTGGGTGTAGGGGGATACCTCCTTTATTGATTTGTTTATTGTAAAGTTGATTTTAAATTGAATCCTAGTTAGCTTCAATTCTATTGTTGTTGATTATGTGATGTATACCTCTTTGTAGCAATTTTTTATTGTGAATTCTTCTGTTGAGAACTCTGATTTTTGGTAGTTGGAAGTTGCCGTTACATCATTTGTGGCATCAAAGTGAAGATTATGGTAGGTAGAGGAATTGCTTTCAATTAGAGAAGAGAAAAGAGAGAGGCCATGCATGAGGTCAAGTAAAAGTTATTGGTTCCATTTAGAAGAGCTGAAAACGTTATGAATACTTGAAGAGTTGGAGATTGAACAACAAAGAAATAGGCCTATGCATGAAAGTGATGCAGATTCCAATTAGAAGGGAGAGTAGGAAGAACAAGAGCATAGATGGCCATACACTGAGTTGACGAGACATGAATCTCTATGGTAGGAGAATTCTTCAAAGGAAAGAGTGAGAAATGGGTGAGAAAAGATTCAAACTTGAACAAGATGGTTTCCAAGGGAGTAAGCTAACGACGCAATGATTTTTCTCGGCGGCAATCGTCATGTCGGCTCTTCAATCACCGGATTGGCCTTTCTCCCCATTGTCGGCCCTCCATGGATCGCCAATCTGCTAGACCAACGCCGTTTCTGCATCGCGTGGTACGTCGTCGCCGTTAACCCTCGCTGTCTCCCCTCCTCGTCGTCCCTCCCCTGCATTCAATTCGCCACTTACCTTCGGCTCTTGCCAATTCAAACAAAACTCCCGCCCATGTTCAGTGCTTCTTCATTCTCAGAAAATACTGGGCTCTGTGGGAGACCATTGCCCAACACAGCCATAAGACTCTTCCTTCGGTCCATATTCTACAGTTTTCTTGCACGACGGAGATTGAAAGCAGTTCCCTCCACTATGAATTTAGTGGGATTCCTATTCCTTCGGTCCATAGTTTGCGGTTTTCCTGCATTAACCTCCTAAGAAGAAGCCAGACATCTACAGGTTAATGACATTGCATTTTAATCTGCTTTTGGTCTTACGAGTGTTCACTTCTACTTCCTTCGGTCCACAGTCTGTAAGTTTTCCTGACTACGGAGATTGAAAGTAGGTTTCCTTCACTGTGACTGGATGTCTTAGCATGGAACAAAATGATTAAAGGTTATGCTTGCAATGACCCTTGTGAGGAAGCCCTTGCATTGTATTACCAAATACAGAGGGCAGATGTGCAACCCTACAATTTCGCTTTCCCCTTGTACTCAAGGCATGTGCTTCACTATTGGGTTTGCAAGAAGGGAAGGAGATTCATGACCATGTTGTTAGATCCAGGTTCGAGTCTTGTGTTTTTGTTCAGAATGCCCTGGTGGCTATGTATGCCAAATGTGGGAGTTTGGAGGTTGCACTCCAACTCTTGAACAACATGTCTAAATGAGATGTGGTCTCATGGAATGTAATGATAGCTGGGTATGCTTAGAATGGGATTGCTAACGAGGCTTTAAGGCTCTTCGATGAAATGTTGTGGGATTGTGTGAAGCCGAATATGATCATGTTAAAGAGTGTGCTTCCAGCGTGTTCACATTTGGCATCTTTGGAACATGTTAAGTGGATCAATGAATGTATGATTAGCAGTAGATTTAAGTTGGATGTTATTTTGGAAACTGCCCTTGTATACATGTATGCCAAGTGTGGAATATTAGGGACTGCACGTGAATTTTTTAACAAAATGCCTAAACGAAATATGTTCTCATGGAGTGCCATGATTCCTGGGTAGGCTTAGGGGGGTCAAGCAGATGAGGCCTTGGCACTGTTCCATCAGATGCGGTTGGTGAGTGTGATGCTTGACTCTGTGGAGGTGTTGAGCGTTATCCCGACTTGTGCCCACTTAGCAGCTTTGCAACAAGGTAAGTCTATTCATGGCTATGTAATTATGCATAGATTTGATATTCATATAATCCTTTTATCATTATATTTTCATATCAATTATTTGTTGATATTCCAAGTGATTCCAAGTGTAGAAATAATGTAGTGTGATTCCTTGTTCTACCTTCAAGCTCTTTTGTATCTTCATATTATTATATATATTCGGGAACATGTGTGGTTTTCTCATTGAAAATTCAATGACTTAGTAAGATACTTTTGAACTTGATCATGAAGAAGTTATTCAGAGTCATAGAACTGGACACAAATAAGTCTCTTTTCTCATTGTTTTGATGACTGGCTTTAGAAATCAGCGCTCCATCCCGGTATTTTTAGTATCCTGCTTAAAGGAAAGACCCATCAATAAATTTAGTGTGGTTTTACAGTAGTTTACTGTACTCGAATGTATTTAAAGAATCTGATATACCCCTAAGAACAATGAATAGAGTAACTTTATGAAGACATTGTGGTTGGAATTAGGTATGAATGTTAAATAATTTTTATGAATTAGGTATGAATGTTTATTCATTGAATGCATCTTCATATTTTGTATTGGATAAATATTAAATATTTACTCTTGCTTGAGTTTCTTCATCATCTCCACATGGAAATGGCTTGCAATGCTGTGTAGATTTTTTGGTAAATTCTACCTTTTTTGGTTTACCTATGCAAATATATCTCAAAATAATTTTTATGCATTTCATTAATGCTCCTCTTATAGTTGGAGGTCCCATAATGTTGCTGGTGATTTATTATAGTTTATTGTTTTAGTTTCCTTGATCTCTCTTTAACATAGTCCATACAAGAGGAAACTTATTATAATTTTTTGGTTTAGCTTCCCATGTTCCTAGATTCTACATTTGAATACAATGCTTATGCTTACAAGATAGGCAATTATTTCCTTGGCACCTTACCAAATGACAATAAATTCATCTCTTATTAGGAGGGGTCAACTGGCGAGATAAAAACATATCTAGTAGGACTTAAACTACATGTAGTAGGAGTTAAAACATAAAAATAGATCACTACTATGAAATGTGATGCATTCTTGATGGATTACCCAAGATCCTAAGATTGAAGATATGAAAAAACTCAAGTATTGCAGCCTAATTTCTCAAGTTACTAAAATAATAGTGGTAGAATAAGTATTTAGTTCATAGCTTAAGCTTATGTGTTTGCATAATTTTTTCCTTAGGAAAACCTTGCAGGATTCTCCCTCTTCCCTATAATATCCAAGTGGAGGGTAGTTCAACTGCTAGCCACAATATCCACTGGTAATCTCAAGGGGATTGGTCAGATTTGAACATGTGAGTTGTGGCCTCCCCATCGACAACATCCTTGGGTAGATGGTTCAACCAATTGAGCTCATCCCTAGGGCTTTATGGCTTGGCTTGTGTATGCTACATTTTAAATTTTACATGCTGGAAAAGCTGTGCCAGTCAATAACATTTGAGTTTGACATGCGGGAAACCATCTGGAATCTTGATTGAGTGGCCTAGTTTTTGCGGCAATGTTTCTAAATGTTCTAGAGTTGACCTTTGTTAGTGCAAGTGAACCTCATTAGTAGAGAATCAACATGATTGCATGTCCTTATGCATCAAAACATTGTCAAGGGGTCATTATGAATACATTGTGATTCGAAATGGTTCACTATATAATTTTTCATTTATTTTGGTATTGTAGGGCCTATTTTAGGGGCATATCCTATTTTGGTGATTTGGGGTCCTGAAACTTTCAAATCTCATTTGTGTCATTAAATGATTGTTTTTGGGGTCAAAATTGTGTAGACGTAGTCTATAGTGCCATTATGTTATTCTACATGTTGGGATCTTTCCAATGACACAAAAAACACCTTAGTCAGAGTTTGTATGAGGAAGTTACGCCCCTTGCAAGTTGACATCTGATTTTGACCACCATGGTATTGAGTGGATGCCATTCCAACTTTTATTACTCACACATGTGGAGTTAGTCATTTTTGGACTTTCAAAAAGATTCTAGAGGGTCTAAAGCCTTAACTGTAATTGGGAGTCAAGGCATGCAAAAATCCTAACCTTAACCCTAGATGAATATCAGGGCATGTGAAACATTAGGATGTAAGAAAGGAAGGGGTTCCATTTTGGTTGTATTGGTTATTGTTCCATAGTTGAGTAGAGCAAGGGAGTGGGATATTGGAGAAAAACAAAGGAAGTAGAAGACCTTGTAGTAGCGATACATGCCACAATGTCATTGGTAACTCCATGGTGAGTTTCTCTCTTTGTATTTGCATTTTCATATTTGAGAAGAAAAGAGCAAGGGATAATCCTCACCTTCTAGCTTGGTTGTAGAGAGGCCTTTAGACTTACAAAACCCTCAGATCCTATTGATGTTAAGGTGTGCAAGAATACCCACTTTAACTCCTAATACCGTAGCACCTCCAATTGTGAGGATCCCTTGAAAGAGTCATGTTGTTCATTTGTAATATCGTAATTATGAATCAAGGTTTATTGAGTCAAGTTCATTTGTTATCCAAACATTGCATCACAAGCCAGTAACATTAGTTCATTTTGTGTGGAAACAAGTCTAGAGATTATGCAATCAATAAACAAAATCTCTAGGAGTCAAAGAAAGATAAATGGTTAGATCATATCAAACAAGCATCCTTGTTCCTATTTGATAGTAAGGTTCGAATCCCAATTGTATTTGAATTGGGATCTCATTGTTGTATTGAGCTTGTCACTGCTATGTCTAGCTAGTTCTATTAAGCATTGAGCTATAACCTTTGCATAAATTGTTTTGGTGCTTGGTGTTTAACCCCAAAAGGTTCATCAATAACTAGCATCGTTGGTGCGGTGGTATTGCCTAATGCATTGGACATGTGGGAGCAATCTACAATTCATCAATCAGGAAACTACAATGAGAATTGAACACACACACACATAGGCATGGTGGTGTCTCAACCTTGACCATCTTGATAGATCTAGTTTCAGTTGCATATCAATGTGTAAAGGAGTTGCATCGAAGTCAAATTTCTCAGTGACAGAGTAGTTGCAAAATCCTTTTGGTGGTTTTGGTCTTTAATTTTACTCCAAGTTTAGAAGTCTTCTAAACCATTTAGAGGAAAAATATCTTTGCTTAATACTGAGATTAACGACCAAAATTTAATTTTGCAAGAGGATACATGTGGGTGAATCGAGTGAGATATAAGTCCCTTGTTTATGGATCAAGCTTTCTTATACTAACCTACTCTAACATTGGATGAAGCAAGATGTTAAGTGAAATCAAATTGCCAATGAAACCATCCAAGCATCTTCTTAAGACTATGAACTCTACCCTTGTATTTGGCAATGGACATGTCATGCCCTAGTTTCTCTACAATGCACCTTACTGGATGATGCCAAAGAAGGGGGTCCTTTTTTAGTGTAAAAGGCCAAGTTGGGGCTTTCTTTATGTAAAAGTGTTGGTCTATATGGGGTCTAGACTAGTGTTATCAGAATCAGTTAGGTTTTGGAAAAACTAGCCTGTCCAACCAGTTTTCGCATCCAGTCAGTCTGAATCACCACCTTGAGCCCAAAATGGTCGGTTTTGTATCGAATCAGTTGGTTCTGTATAAGAACTAACTGGTTCGTTATGGAAAAAAAAATTGACCTTTTTTCATCTAACCAGGAGGTTCCTACTGAATCAGTCAGTTATGTGCTGCATTGTACAATAGTAATAGATGTGTAGCACATGGAGGTGGTAAGAGATGTGTTGTTCCAGAGTGCACTAAGAGTACCAGAGGTAGGACATATTTCTGTGTAAGGCATGGTGGAGGCAAAGAGTGCAAGTTTGAATATTGCAGGAAAAGTGTAGGAACCCTGCCCTGATTGGAACTATGGCCTAGTTGGAACTGTGTCCCGGTTAGAACTTTGTCTTAGTTGGAACTCTGTCCTGGCTGGAACTCTACCTGAGTGGAACTCTGTCCCACTGGAACTCTACCTCGACTAGAACTCTTCCCCGAGTGGAACTCCACCCCGCTGGAACTCTGCCTCGGCTGGAACCTTGCCCTTGGATGGAACTCTGCCTCCTTGAGAATCCAAATATCTAAATATATATGCTAGCTCAATAACTCTATAGGAAGTACATTCGACAATGCAGGAACTTTATCGAAAGGAACTCTTCCCTCACAAGAACCCTGCCTCGATTGGAACTATGCCTTGGCTGGAACTGTGCCCCTGTTGGAACTCTGCCCAGGCTAGAGCTCTGCCCCAGCTGGAACTCCGCCCCAGCTAGAACTCCGCCCCAACTAGAACTCTGCCTCGCTTGAACTATGCCCCGAGTGGAACTCCGCCCCGCTAGAACTCTGCCCCGTCTGGAACCTTTCCCCTGGATGGAACTTTGCCTCCTTGAGAATCCTAATATCTAAATATATATGATTAGCTCAATAACTCTATAGGAAGCACGCTCGACAATGCATGAACTTTATCAGAAGGAACTCTTCCTTAACAAGAACCTTGCCCCGATTAGAACTATGCCTTAGCTGGAATTGTGCCCTGGTTGGAATTCTGCCCCGTTGGAACTCTGCCCCGAGTGGAACTCTGCCCCACTGGAACTCTGCCTCGAGTGGAACTTGGCCCCGCTGGAACTCTGCCTCGACTGGAACCTTGCCCTTGGATGGAACTATGCCTCCTTGAGAATCCAAATATCTAAATATATGCTAGCTCAATAACTCTATAGGAAGTACGCTCGACAATGCATGAAATTTATCGGAAGGAACTCTTCCCTAACAAGAACCCTGCCTCAATTGGAACTATGCCCTACTTGGAATTGTGCCCTAGTTGGAACTATGCCCCATTGGAACTCTGCCTGAGTGGAACTCTGCCCCGAGTGGAACTCCGCCCCACTGGAGCTCTGCCTCGACTAAAACCTTTCCCCTAGATGGAACTCTGCTTCCTTGAGAATCTAAATATCTAAAGATATGCTAACTTAATAACTCTATAGGAACCTTGCCCTCCTGGAACTCTACCTCGACTAGAACCTTGCCCCGACTGGAACTCCGCCCCGTTGGAACTCTGCCATGTTGTTGTAACTCTACCCCGGAAAGAGAAAGCTATCCTGTGATAGTGCACAGTTGGCGGGGTGGAGGTAGAGTAGCTAGAGTGAGATCAGATTCCAACTACCCCCCTCATGAACAAGGCCAAACATTGTTGGTCAAGATATCAGAAGGTGGAGAGAGTTTTAGGAGTTTGACTTAGAAGAAGATGAGGATGACAACGAGTGAAATGACAGAGAAGCTTTCTAGTTTTGGTAGGTCAGATTTCAGATGTTCTTCCAATATCAAAGTTTATAAGCAAATCTTATTTGGTGTTTTTTTGTATTTTTGGGTTTGACTGTAGCTGGTTGTGTTTTGAACAGTTGCTCCTCTCAAAGGCCTCTTTAAAGGGCCTTTTTTATAATTTTATAACTCTGTAATTTTGTATATATATTAATATAATTGTCCATGAACTTTTTGCAGGACAACATTCAAGAGACAAAGGCATCATTCATATTTTTTGAGTTGATATCGGCTCATGGACAAAAAGAGTCAAACATTTTTTACAAATATAAGCAAATCAATTGAAGGAATGAGCTTCTCAAAAGTAACACCTACACCCAATTTTGGAAGCAGCTGAAGCTTCCAGCCACAGAGGATTCACAAGCAAAAGAGGTGGCTGAAACTAAAGGTCACAAAGAGGAGATTCTGAAACTTATACTGGAACATAATGCACATATAAGAGAGATGGAAGAAGAAATGGATAAATCGATAAAGGAGAAAGAACAGAGTGTGTAGATGGCCATTATCCCTCTAGAGACTGTCCCTCTGACAGGAGATTAGAAAATTGCAAGAGGAAGCTAAAAAATCAAGAACTGAAGTCTTTGTTCGAGTCAGCATGGAACAATAGCCAAAGTCAAAGATACGAGTCACCAATTACTTCCACAAAATCAGCACCAAGGATCCAAACAAATGAACACAATTCCTATATTTTGTAATTTTAGATCTAATTAGTTAGATATTTTATCCATAATATCCTAGTCATTTATGACAGGAGCAAATGTAAATAATTGTATAAATACTTATTTCTTCGAAGTATTGAGGGTTGATTTTTGCACCCAGGAGCTATTGTGTAAACTTTACAAAGGATCGACCAATAATAAAACATGATTGTTCACAGGATTCTTGTGTCAAATTGTTGGTGATGTATCTCTATCTTTGTTGAATGTTTTCTTATTCTCTGTGATCATAGAACTATGTGAAGAGTGAGTGTAAAACATAAAAACCAATATTGCTAACAAATTTTCTCTTTGTATAGTTTGGCAAGCCAAAAAGGATAACTGCAACATTCTTTCACATGTTGATAAAGACTCTTTTGAATGCCTACTTTGATGTTTTTGAGGAACCTAATTCTCTTCCTCATTTAATGATTGAACTACCAATACTGTTTTCATTTTTCAATTTATTTTAATATATTTTCTATTTTTATTTGTTAGTATATGTTTAGAACTGTGTGATGAGGAATTTTCTTTTATCAACAAATGAAGCTAGATTGAAATAATTATATGTGGTCCCACTTGCACAGGGTGGAACAACCCATGAAGGGCAAACACATAACAGCATGCTTGTGATGTTCATGACGTGTAATACTTAAGTGCGTGCCCTCTGGGAGATTGGAACCCTCATGGGTGGCTTGAAAATTCACAACCACAAATCTATTGGTGGATTGGGACATTGACAACTACTTCAAAAATCAAATTGCAGCAGAGCCTATGCCATCTTGATCACTGTCTTTAATGTGAAAAACTCGTAAGTTGTAGAAAAATAAAATGTGCACTAAATACTCATAAACAATTTATTACCATAGCAAGAATAATTAAATACTCGGAAACAATTTATTACCATAGCAAGAATATTTAAATACAAGTGATAGGTGGCATGCCTTTAATAACAGATTGTGAACCACATTTCACTCATATAAATGACATCTTCCTAGGAGTACATTTTTATTTCAGATAAACAACATGTTAATACTTGTTGACAGCACACTCAACCGAATGTCATTAGTTAATAACATGCTAATACTTGTTGACAGCACACTCAACTGAATGTCATTAGTCAATATATTATAAGGGAAATATGACCTTACAAATATTTGACTAAATGAACAGTCATTCCTTTACCCTTTGTGTTTCAACAATGCCAATTGCTTTGTGATGCTAACCCTAACGAAATAACTAGATAGCAATTATAAAATTTTCCAATGCCTTCTTTCAACCTAATATATTTTATTTTTTCTACCTGCATGTGATGATGGTCAGTTATTTTTTGGTCAGCAGTGCAATTTCCAGCCTAATGTAGCCATAACAACCATGAATATTTAGATTTGGGCAGATTCCTGGGCATATTTAGGCTCCTTAACAACAATGATTCTTCACTCTGAGAAATTCTGAGTGGCCTAATCCCCTATATCATCAAGTGTGGGCACGTTTTGGGTATCATCAGCCCTAATAATTTGTGTATCTAATCTTCCTTGTACTTCTAAAGAGCTTCAAACAACATCACTTTTACTCATGGGAATGAAAGAAGCAATTTTGGGCACTTTTGGGCAGTTCTATGCGTCACAATAGCAATAAACTTTGGGCATTTAATGGAATGGTTTCCATGCTTTACATTTGAGTTAGTATGCAGTGACTTTAAATTGACTAAGTTGGTACTTTCCTTAGCCCCGTTCCTTGTAATTCAATAAAATGGACGACAAGACTTGTTTGTTTCATGCCACTAATTCTAAAGCAACATGAAGTAATTCAATTAATACCAAATAAGGTTTCTAGATTCATCAATGAATTGCCTCCATGAAATGATATTAATCCTAATATTTATACTGTAAGTTTTATTATTTGTATAAGTTATAGTCTGCCATTTTGTACTAATGGTATACTTCGCGTTGTCATGATACTCAATCCAGTTTTATGTGCACTAATGATTAGTCACTTAAAAACCCATTATTTTATTCTTAGGTGGTCATCCACTAGGATGGCAAGTTCTGAGTATTGCCACTAAGAAAGGCATATTAAGTTTGTTCCCTAATACAACAGTGGAATTATTGTCTATCTATGGTATAGAATGGTTATTGCTATTTGCATGAGGCATTTTCCATAAAAGGGAACACAACATAAGAAGGAAATAGATGCTCTGAGAGAATCAAATTTAACAAATTAACCAAACAACTATGGCACTGAAACTCACAAACACAAGTTAAAGCCAAGGAATTTTTGTTGATACTAGATGCCAAGAATGTATCTATCAGTGCATATTCAGACCTCACACTCAGACCTTATTGCAACATTGTTTGCATTAAGAATGTATCTATCTTGTACATATTCGATATTATGTAAATGAAAGGCCTGTCCTTGTCACTGTTCTCTGTAAAATACTTAAAACATTATTCAGTGACACAAAGTGATTTCAAATACAATTTTTTTGAAAAGACCAGTTCATCTTTTACCATGTATGTACAAGTCTTCTGTACACTTTATCATTTAATTCTATGTATCAACCTTACCTCTTTGAAGGTGATCAATTGTTTCTTATGATATAGATGATGTAAATTTCAGTTTTATTATTATTTGTTATATCTGCTAGATGTCTTTGCTCCTCCTCACAATTAGTTTTGTTCATATCTTGTTGTTATATGTTTTAACCGAATTTGGTGTACTTACTCATAGAAGATGATATTTGAAATATCCTTAGGGAATTCAATGAAATGTGACAATCATATGGGTGCACTTTCATTACAGTGTCCAAATTTTAACCATTTGAGAAAATTGAATTATTTAGCACTCATTACAATCAGAGAAACATGGTGCTTTACAACTTAAGGTGAGCCTGATCCTTGTGTCTGTTTTTTTATATATAATCATAGAGAAGTTATATAAAAAAAGATGACTTTATATCCACATCTTAATTCTGGATTTATGATTGATCCTGACTTGGATCGTTAGAAATATCAATAAGACAGTTTATATATCAATTTGACTGCTATCTATAACATCAAATCTGATACATGAAATAGCCATTTTAGTAGGTTTGGCAGAACACTTGAGATACGACCAATGTAGGTCCATTAGGACAAAAATTCTTAAGTAATAAGTCTAAGCATTTCATCAACCTCACAATTATAGAATACAAAATGAACCTTAATGGTGTTGTTGAACGAACTCCTCATGGAAACATTCATGCATGCCTACTGATTGTGCAATTCTAACCAGTTAGAAACTAACTAGTTCCTTTCCTAGTAGCCACTAGTGGATGATTTTCCCAACCAATCGGATTCTCTTTTGGGTTGTCTTATTTATAGCCTCTCATCTGTAATCTTTTGCTCTATATATTCCCTCCTATCTACCTCCACATAAGTAATGGGCTTAACTATTTGAATTCTTATTTATATGGTTTAAACTATAAAAATCATAATACTCTTGCACCTATAGCCTGCCACGAGAGAAATGATTGGTGTGGTCAATACCCTATGTTGTCGGGGGAGGGTTGGCTCTTCTAGCTATCTAAAATCTAATGTGGCTTATTGTCTCTATCATCTATAACTTCTTGATCCTTTTGATGGCTTCCAAAACTATAAAATATTGCAACATTGATCCCTTGAATTGTTCTTTTCTATGCCTCATGCTTTAGGAAAGCAAGTCAGGCATACTTACTCCATTTGGATCTTACAGGCAGCCTTGAGCCTCCTTGATACCCCTCCTTGCATTAATGGTGGATCCTCCATGACCACTAGAAGAGGGAGTCACCCTTCTCCCTTACTTTTAATGAGAATCATTTTTCTCCACCAACTGGAAAATCAACCCACTGGTATAGATCAATTATGGCCTTCTTTTGTGCCAAATTACCTTAATCTTGGCATGGCGATGCATTCCACATTCATTTTGGAAATGAAGGCTTTGATATTTAAATGCATGGGTGTTTAAATATCTTGGTGATGCGTTGTGCAAATTATACTCCCCTGTGGGCTCACATCATGGCATTGCTTGAATTGTGGTTTGGCATTTGACTTGCAAGATGCATGGAAGTATAGCCCATTTCCAAAAGTAGAGGTTAGTCTAGGAAAAACCCAATAATTTTACAACACATGACATCAACGTTGTCTAATATGAGTTAGAGGGACATGTGGCAGTCTTTGATTGGCTACCAAAAGGATGTCTAGGTTGGGCCTAGTCCATGCGCTAGGAAGTGCCTTCTCCATTGGGCTATTGTTATAGCTGATTTTACCACACCTGGTGAATCACACTAGTATGGCCTTCCCCTGTCCCTCTGCAGCCTCTTTGGACCCCATGGACCTTTTTTATACCTTTGATGTTTCCAAGATCATCCCTAAAAACATGCTTAAATTGATATACACGACTTTTAAACCCTTTCTTGCGTATATACGCGGGTTTGACCCCTAAAACCGTGTACATCGGGATGTGTGCAAAAGGCCAAATTATTTTGGAGTTTTCCTTGACATGGATCCGACTCACTTGTCTCCTGGCCTTCCATATGCCTTGAGATCGCTCAGATTCGACCCTTCATTGCCCCATTGAAGAGCTATATAAGGAACCCTTTGGATACATTGAAGAAGATGTGAGAATTGAGAGCAAAGAAACTATAGTCCATTATTGCCGGAACTTATGCTTGAGTCTGCATCCCTTTGTCCCTTGGAGCACTTTGGTGTTCTTCCCAAGCTTGCCTTTTGCTTGTGAGCTTGCTATCGAGAGATGGAGGATTGAGGTGGTGGAGGCCCAAGTGGGGGATTCAGTTTCTCCGATTCGTAGATGTGCCGACATAGATTGTATTCATTGTAATCTCTGATTTTATATTAATAGAAATATCTTTTCCTGTCCAATAATGTATGTTTGAATGAATATTTTATCCATGGATGATTTCAAATGCTTATACGTTGTTGATTATATATGCTAGAGTAGATATAACACCAATATATATATAGCATGCTTGTCTTGTTTACTGATTGTTGAGGAAGTAATTTATCAATTCAAGCTGGAGTTGGAAAGCTCAACGGGGATCTACTTCAACCTTCCGGAATAAGGTACGAGTTTTGATCCTTTAGTGTTAGATATCTGATTTCTCTTGCATATTGGAAAGGATTGATTTTTGGAGTCAAGCTGTTTGTTGTGGTACCCCAAACCATAGGAATTTCTCTCCATAATAGAATTGGCGACTCCACTAGGGAGTTCCTAGTAGTTTTCCTTTGGGGATTTTTATCGGCATTCAATGACTTTGAATTGCTCTTATTTCTCTGTTTCTGTGTCGGGTTTGGGGGCATGTATGCCTGGTAGTGTCTGATTGGTGTGAAGTTTGTCTCAGCTTGTCTGTTTGCCTTTGTTTTTATGCACTTTTCTTCCTGTACACGAGTTTTTAACTCACAGTCATGTATATACGTAGTTTTCACTGATATATCTGCGTACATACGCGGGTTTACTGTGAACAGTCCCGTATGCCCTTAGTTTTTCCTTCTAGAGGAAGATTGACTGTTGCTGGGTGAATTTTGATAATTGCTGAGTCCCCTTTGACACTGCTAGAGTCTGTATACACCTCTGTTTTTGACCAGAGACATTTTATTTTAAGGGTAAACTTCTTTTTTAAGAATGTTCTTGTCATTGCATTTTCGATTTTTTGTTTTGGGATTAGTGCATTAGATTTCTTTTACCTTAGTACTTTGTGTGAGTGCTGTTTGAGTGTGCTTGCCGAGTCTGGGGGTAGTAGAATCATTCTTTTGCTTTAGTATCTCATTTTTGTTTAAAAAAATCTATTTTTTTTTGCTTATTTGCATCATTATGCATTGCATTTTTGCATTTTGCATGGTACTTGCACTAGGTTTTGCTTTGAAGTATTAGTCAGGATTTCATATAGGAACGATTGCACTTATCATTTGAAGAAAAAAATTGCATTTCACGTAGTAGCATACCCTTTTTTCATTGGACATAATGCATTTGCATTGATTGTTAGGTGTGCATTTTGCTTCATGTTGCGTCATAACACCATTAGTTGCACGGCCATCTACCTCTTTTGAGTAATAAAGCCAAATAAAATCAACGCTTAATTAAAATGAATTACACTATTTTCTTTGATAGGGTACACCAACAAGATTAGGTTTTAGGGTCTTGGAATAGTTCATTGTCAGTAAATTCTCCAAGACCACTAAACAACAACATGTATGTGTTCGTCCAGGTGAGAGTGTGAAATTCCTTGGTATAATTGGTGTTTCTCAAGATCCTCCTCTCAAAAGGGAGTTAAGCACGAGGTAGTGTGAGGGGTTATTGATTGGGATGACCCCTAGTCATAAATGAGTAACACCGGTTTCGAGAGTTTCAGGCTTTGCTACCTTGCCCATACGGTCAATCCTGCCTGCGACTATCCGCCTGAGCATTGATATATTGAGGTGACCTTAGTTGCCTTACCTAGGATATTGAGGGGGTACTTTGTAGGGGTTATTCTGCAGGTGTCCCGACCAGGTTGGGGTCGGACAGCACAGTCACTTTACGCGTTGAAGCTGAGGGACACAATAATTGGTTATGTACCTTCGCTTGTTGTGTATGGGAGTCTCAAGCCTCTCCTAGGCGATACATACCTGCTTCATTCGGGAGCTCACTTATCCTACCCTTGATTGCTTGTGTTTGGCTTTAGATTTTATTGGTGTATGCTCTGTGCACGTTAGCTTTCTTAGGGTTTGAATAATTAGAGAGTCTTTTATATTTTTGAGTCATTGTGGATTCGGGTGCGGCTCCTCGCCGCTCTCGTCGTTTAGCATGACTTCCGCCTTCTACCTCTCCTCCTCCTTTGGGAGAGAGAAACAAATGATCCAAGCGGACTACTTCGCACATTGATTCGCACACGATGGGAGATCGTGAAGATGGTATTCCTGAGATTTCTTCTCCACTTCGAGTGGATGATGGGGAGTTTACTCCTACCTATGATCCTTCACTCGATATGCCTGTAATTTCTGAGTTAGGTCCTGTAATTTCTGAGATATGTACTTTTCATGATAGACCTACTTACTCTAGCTATGATCCCCCATTAACGCATCACCAGTATGGAATGCCGGACGACGAGACTCATTATGAACCCACGAGCACTAGTTATGGTAGTTATGGTATGTCTGGTATTCCCACACATGATTTGGAATTTCATGTCGAATCGGAGTTTGAACCTAACACTACACCTGGGGGCACTCCCATTCCTTACCATGCGGAGAGGTTTGGGACCACGAGTCATATTGCACCTTCCATCCCAGCGGTGGAAGCTACATCACATATTCCTCCTAGAACTAGGGTTAGTGATCCTATTAGGATACTAGATCTAAGACGAGTGACTATAGGGAACACCACATACATAATTTCATAGGTCCCTTTGTCCTCGGTTCCTTGTTCTTCAAATGTCATTCCTCCACCTCATTCACGTGGTCCTTCGGGCCGGAATGTCGCTACGAGTCATGTCTGTACTGCTGCTACTTGCACAGTTGTGTCTCAAGTTCAAGTACCTCCTGTTGTTTCGGGGGGTCATATCCCTATTTCTAGAGGTCATGTCATTACTTCCGGAGCCTACATTCCTACTTACGGAGTGTCTCATGGGACATCTCATGGGATGTCTTATGGACCTTATTCACAGGGGCATCACCTAGGGACCAATATGATATCATGTCCATTCATATTGGGGGGGTTAAAATTAAAAAAATAAAAATCAATATATTTAGGGGTAAAAAGGGTTTTTTTTTTACTATTTAAATATCCAATATGCTCGGGTATATTTTATTCAACATTCCTGCTCGCGCCGTTCACCAGTCCTCCAAGCTTGCTAGTTGCCTGTGAGCTACTTCTGCTTGTGGTCTAAGTGCACCTGCACCAAGCTGAGGTGCCTGCGAGCTGGGTCTGCTTGTGGTCTGAGTGCACCTACATGTGCTGCATAGATTTTTCAAGTGGTTTTCTCCATCGTTTTGCTGGGTTTTTTGGATAACAAGGGCGTGTTGGTCCTTGGGTTTTTTGTGGGTTTTCTCCATCATTTTTCTGGGTTTTCTGGATAACAAGGGCGTGTTGCTCCTTGGGTTTTCTCTATGTTTTCTCCATCGTGTTTTCTAGCTGGATAACAGGGCGGTTTTTCAAATCAGAGCAGTGGTAGCAGTGTTTTCTGGAAAACGAGGGCATTTATTCATCGTTTTCTGGTCGTGGGTTTGTGGTGGGTTTCTCTAGTGCTGGAGGAGGCACGTTGGAGAGCCATTGCATAGCATTCTTGGAGGTAAGCTGTAGTGTGTTTAATATTTGATGAATAATTCTTTCGGTTGAATGAAAAGTTATCCATCCGGGTCTTGAACTTGCATTTTGCTTTAGTAAACTTGAGTAAATTAAGAAATCCCATAGCCTTTGGCCTGTGCGCTTGAATATTCAACTGGACTTTCAACTCTGAGGTGTATGGGGCTTTAATGTCTCTATAATCTTTCAGGCTGGCAGGATGCACAGCTCTGATACCGCTATAATGTCTCTAGCTTGAGGTGGCTGATTTCTCGGTTGGTCATTATAGACTTGGCATACAATTCTTGATTTTATTGAACTCAAATCCCAAAAATACATACA